>PVKZ01000993.1:255729-521493 GCA_004027375.1 Macroglossus sobrinus | reverse complement strand
TTCCTTCCTTCCTTCCTTCCTTCCTTCCTTCCTTCCTTCCTTCCTTCCTTCCTTCCTTCCTTTCTTCTTTGTTTTTGGTCAATCTAGTTTAATTCTGCTATTTTCAAAATCATTTCAAAGATTCATGTTTGGTTTCATTATTTTTCTCTATTCTTATTCTTCCTTTTACTTTTGATTTCTTTTGATTTTTTCTCTATTCTTATCTTACTTTTACTATTGATTTCTTCCTTAATCATCTTCATTATTTCCTCTAAGTTTAGGGTACTATTCTTTTTCTAATTTCTTAAGGTGAAGGCCTGAGTTATTGATTTGAGAATATTAACCTTTTCTAACACAGGTGTTTAAAATTTTAAATTTTCCTGTAGGCACTGCTTTAACTGCATTTTATGAGTCTTGACATGTTGTGCTTTTATTTTCACTCAGTTCAAAATATTCCCTAATTGTCCTTGTGATTTTTTTTTAATCTGTGGATTATTAGGTTTTGTTTAATTTTTAAACATTTAGTATCACCCGAATTTCTTTCAGTTGTTAAATTCTAATTCTATGTGTTAAGAGAACATAATTTTTAATGAATTCAATTATTTTAAATTAATTAAAATTTGTTTTATGAACTAGCATATGACCTACTCTTGAGAATATGCCATGGACACTTTAAAAGTATCTATTCTGCTGTCATTTGGTGGAGTATTCTAAGTCTGCCATAACATTCTATTAGTCACATCTTCTATAGCACTGCTGATTTTCTGTCTAATTGGTCTACCAAATATTCAGAGTGGGATAAAAGTCTCCAATTATTATTGTTGAATTTTATATTTCTCCTTTGAATTCTATTAATTTCTACATCATGAAATGTAGGGCTTTCTTGTTAATTTTATATACACACACATATATATTTGTTATGTCTTCTGATGAATTGGCTCTTTTATAATTATAAATGTCCTTCTCTGTCACAAGTAACATATTTTATCTTAATGTCTATTTTTCTGACATTATTACCATTTCCTTTTTCTTATCAATACTATTTCATGGTATATCTATCTCATTTTTTTTTAACTTTTAAACTATATGTCTTTGGCCCTGAAGCATTTGTCTTTTAGACAGAATATAGTTGGGTATTTTATTTAAATCCAGCCTGAAATATCTTTTAATTTAAATGCTTAATACACTCACATTTAATATAACTACTGATATAGTTGTGTTTAAATCTGCCATTTTACTATTTTTTTAAGTCTCACGTCTTTTTTGTTGTTGTTCCTTTAATTATTCTTTACTACCTTCTTTTGTTAGGCATTTTTAGTACACAATTTTAATTCCTTTTTTTAAAACTACAATTTAAATGTATTTTCTTAGTGGTTCTTTGCCGCGTCCTCTTTCTACCCCACTGTGTGACAAGGTCTGAAGATGGGGACAGATGCTTCAAGGAATGCATCATCAAGAACAAGGATGTGGCATGTGTTTAGGGATAATTTGTTTCTTAAGAACAATCCTATTAATAAAGGGAATTGGGGTAGCACAAATTCTAGTAAGTGTAGATGCTGTACGAGTGGATTTCAAAATTGGCTCTGAGGAAAACATAGTAAATTCTTCTGCGTATGGAATCAGCCCAGTCACCCTGACTATCCAGAATGCATAAACCCTTTATCTGAACAATTAAGAAAAATTCCTTTTGACGTGCCTCTTAAAAATGTTATAAATAAATTACAACAAGCTAAATTATTAGAACCAGCTTATGCTCCTATTCCCACGCAGTTAGTAGAAAAATTAGTGAGAGATGAGAAATTTACTCATAAGCCTGTGCCTACTATGGAAGGGCCTCCTTTTGTGGCCTACTGGATATATGAAAAACGAGTAGCTTAAGTTTGATGGAAAGGCTGGTTGGGTCAGGATCTCCTTGGTGCTTAAAAACAAAGGAACAAAAACGTAGCTTACAAAAGCAGTTTTGTAAAACTGATTTTTTAAATGTTTTCCTCGATACTTCACCAAGGAAACTGTCAAACAGCTATGAAAAGGTTTCAGCTTAAACTTTAGATAATAGCATAAATAAAGTAGCAACTGAAAGATTTATTCAGGCAAAAATAAGAACAATATCTGCCCACAAGCCAGTATGTGCTGTTATGAATACCTCTATCTATCACCTTTACTTAAGTCAAACTGTATCTTACGTAATAGATATAAGAATTAAAAGTTTAGATTGTTCCATCAGGTAGTTCTGTTCCAATGATTGAGAAAAAAAAGAATGTACTAATTAATCATAAATAATAATATACTCTGTAAGATTTTCTGCTTCGCTTAACCATGGAAATTTAACTCTCTGTTACCTTAACAACAAAGTATAATCAAATGCCAAAATAAAAAGTATAAACGTTCTACTCAAATCACAATAAAACGGAACAGTGTCACACTGCCTCTGAGCTGTGTAGTCAACTGTATCCCGTGCTGAAGCCTTGCACACCTTCGGGGCCCCCTGGATCCTGTCGCGGCTGGACCGCGGCAGTTCTTCTAAAGATTACATATGCATCTTAATTTATCATAATCTACTTCAAATCAAAACTAATTTAACTCATTCCTGTTAGAATGGCTATTATCAAAAAGACAAAGGATTACAAGAATTGGCAGTGTGTGGAGAAAAGAGAACCCTTGTACACTGTTGGTGGAAATGTAAATTAATATAGCCATTATAGAAAACAGTACGGAGGTTCCTCAAAAAATTAAAAACAGAACCTTCATATGATGCAGTAATTCCACTTCTGGGTATATATCCAAAGAAAATGCAACTTCTATCTCAAAGAGATACCTGCACTCTCACGTTCATTATAGCATTACTCACAATAACCGAAACCTGGACACAACCTATCCATGAATAGAAGAATAGACAAAGACAATATGATATAGGTATATATACAATGGGATATTATTCAGTTGTAAAAAAAAGACATCCTGCCATTTGTGATAATGTGGATTAATTTAGAGAACACTATGGTAAATAAAATAAGCTAGACACAGAAAAATAAATATTTTATGATCGCACATATATGTGGAATCTAAAAAAAAAAAAGTTGAACTTAGAGAGACAGAGAGTAGAATGATGGCTCCCAGGAACTGAGGGATGAGGAAATGTGGAGGATGTTGGTAATATGGTACAAACTTTCAGTTAAAACATTAACAGATTTTACAGCATCTAATGTACAGCATTGTAACTATAGTTAATAATGTATTATACACTGGAAGTTGCTAAGAGAATAAATCTTAAATGTTCTTACCACATGTACACAAATGGTACCTAAGTGAGGTGATGGATACATTAATTAACTTGATTGTAGTAATCACTACCTAAGGCATACTTATATCAGAATGCCACACTGTACATCTTAAATAAGTCCAAATTTATTTGACAGTCATACCTCAGTAAAGCTGGGGAAAAAAACCCCTTTAATTCCTATAAAATATGGAAACTGCTCTGATAAGTTCCATTTTCCCTTATTCTTTGTGCTATTATTATCATATTCATTATATCTATATTTGTACAGTCTTTTATATTTACCTATATAGTTACCGATTCTGTTGCTCTTCATTTGTTCATGTAGCTTTGAATCACTGAATGATATCATTTCTTTCGGCTTGAAAAAGTTTCTTCTGTTTTTGTTTGTAAGTCAGGCCAGTTAGCAAGAAATATTCTCATTCCTTGTTTAAGAAAGTCTTTATTTACCTTCATTTTGGAGGAACAGTCTTACTTTATCTAGAATTCTTGACTGACAGTTTATTTTTCTCTTTCAGCACTTAGAATATGTCATTCCATTGCCTCTGGGCTCTATTGTTTGTTTATAATGAGAAATTAGCTGCTAATCATATTATGCTCCCCTGTACAAGATAAGTCATTTTTCTCTGGCTGTTTTCAAGATTTTTCCATTTGTGGTAGTATTTAAGTAGTTTGATGTTTGGGGCAATTGATCTCTTTTGATTTATTTTGCTTGTTGAGCTTCGGGATATTTGTGAAGTATCTGAATGTTATTTCTTCAAATAATTTTTATGCCCCTACCTCTTTTCTTTTTGGGACTCTCATACCACCTACATTAATATACTCAATATTTTTCCATAGGTCTGAGTCTCTGGCCACTTTTAAAACTTCATTTTTCTCTCTGTTATTCAGATTGGACAATTTCTATTTATCTTCAAGCTTACCAATTCTTTCTTCCCACATCTGAAATCTGCTCTCAAGCTACTTTAGTGAATTTTTTATTTCAGTTATGGTATTTTTCAGTTCCAGAGTTTTCATTTTTTAATAATGTATATCTCTTTGTTGATATTCTTAATCTGTTGTCATTGTCATACTTTCCTTTAATTATTTAAATATGACTTTATTTCTTCAAGGTATTTATAATAGAAGCTTTAAAGTCTCTATCTGCTAAGTCTAATGTCTGGGCCAAATCAGAGACAATATCTTATCCTGTTTTTTCCCTGAATATGGACCATGGTTTCCTTTCTTTGGAGATATAGTATTTTCTTCTAGAAAACTCAACTTTTTAATTAGTATATTAAAGAAGCTCTGGTTCCAATTTCCCTACATGCCCTGTTATGAATTTTTTAATAACTTGCCTAAATAGTATCTATGAAATGTTTTTCCACAGTATATGACTGCTGATATCCCTTCTCTATTTTAAAAGCTTGGCATATTTCTTATATATTCCTGATAAATCAAATTTCTAGATAGTCTTCCAGTCAATTATTTGCCTCAATCAAGATAGCAATTTTAGACCAGCTAAGCTGCTAGTTGGCTCATTCATTGGCCATGTAGGTCGCCACTGTTACTGATATTTCTGGGCATGGGGTTTAATGTATTTGTATCTAAATTAAGTCCACCTCTCTGGCAGTGAAGCTGCTAGTTTTCATATGTTTAGACTGTGTGGATAGAACATTTATGCTGACCACATTGAAAGTGGTGAGTAGGAACAGTCCCAGGCAAGAACAACACGGCCTCACACAGTTCTTATTCAAAGCTTAATAGGTCTAATCTGGACCTTTATATTGGACTGAATATATTTAGGGCCCAAACTGAAATAAGTGGTTGTGACAAAGACTCCTTATCTTTATACTCCATGATTTATTCTTTCTTTCCTTTCTGTAACAGAAGCCCAGCTCACTAGCTAAATTCTCCATTGTCCATCACAGCTTGACATGGTCAGGAGAATAAATTGTGGCCAATGAGATATAAGTAAAAGTGTTATGTGGACTTGCAGTTCTCTGAAAAGGGTAGAGACATTCCCATTTTCTCCTCTTCTTAATCCTGTAGTCTGAAAAGCAGATGTGCTAGCTGGAGAGCTGAGCTATTTTTAACCATGAAGGTAAGGGCCATATCAAGAGATTTCAGATATCTGAGACAGAAGGAACCTGGGTCTCCAACATAATAGAGTGATAGTATTAGGCTACCCAGTTGTAGATTCCTTTTATATGATAGATGGATACATTTCTACCTTGTGTCAGTTGCTATATTTCTTTTTGTCTACCTCTCAGAATTTGATTCTAATTAATACAGTCAGAGCTAACATCTGTGGCTATGGATAGCAACCACAGAAACTGTACAGATGAGAAAGGATAGGACTGAGGAAAGGTCCTTCAGACATATCAGAATTTAAGAAACTTGTGAAAGAAGGAGCGAAATCAAAAGTTAAATGAATTATGCAGAAGAGAAGGAATAAAATCAGATGAAATTCATGACATGAAACATAGGGTAGAACAAAGTGTTAAGATGAAATGTGTTCAGTTAATGCCAATTGGCCTATAGTAGGGTTGAAATGTGTCCAGTGGACTTAACAGGATCATTTATGGCCTTGATAAGGTGTCACAGCAGGGGCAGGGACCCAGCGCAAAAAAAAAAAAAAATGAGATAAAAGAGAACATGTGAGTTTAAGTAGTAGTGACTATGAAGAGAAAGATTCAAATGAGAGTAATAACCAGGAGGAGGAAATTAGAATCTTTCTCAAGTTTGGCTCTTCATAATTTGAATACCTTCCATATTGTGTGGTGTGGGGGTGGGGGGGATTCTCAAGATCTGTGTGGAATCTTATGGCAGTTCAGGTTTTGAATCTGGAATGAGTGATGGAGAATTGCAAGGGGTCATTTAGAATTCTAGTAATGGTAGCATTCTTTACCCCCTGTCTGAAGTGGTGGAGTGGTCCATGGCAGCACACAGGTACAGGGTGTGTACAGGACTATAGTTCATGGAGCCTCTTCTTCAGTTTCTGTCCATTTGTGAGCTGTTATTTTATCCTTCTGTTTCAGAATGGGAACATGTCTTTATACTTCTCATAAAGTCAATTTCTGCTTGTATTAAGCAGAACTGAGTTCTATTATTCACAGCTAAGAATCCTGACAAGTACAGTGGAGCACATTATGAAAGTAATATTTGTAATTTATTTTTTAATATGGGAACTGAAAACATTTACTCTGTCAGGGGTGGGAAGCCAGTACATAAAGGTAAAGATATAGTTATGTTTGGGTGAATTCAGGGGAGGGAGAATAATTTATTAGGGCAAGGTTCTTGTAAAATATGAGATAAAGTCTTCTGCTGAAAATGAGAAGATAGTTATATATTCATCATTAGAATAGTAAGTGAAAAATTATTAGATTAGCAGCTAACACATGTATGGTATTTCTATTTTAGAAAGCATTTTTAAAAACATATTTATCATAGTAGAGAAAAAAAGAATATATTTTAATTCAAATTAACTTCTGTGGGAAAATACATTATTATAACTTTAGATTTATATTAATGGCCAAACTATGACAATTAATAACTAGTAATTCAGAAGAGATTTGTTAAAGGGAACATGAGAATAGACCAGCATACATATCTAAGGCATCCTTTAGTAATATTAAAACTAGGGAAGAAATCAATAAAGTGATTGAAACATTTTTATCTCAGGACTTTGAGGTTTCCTTGGTGCATGAAGATGGTCTACTGACCAATGGATATTGTGTTTCTTTTTAGTAGTATGATGGCTTGTAATTCTAACATAAAACACATTTTAAAAATGATCGCTTGTAATATGAAACAGGTCTCAAAGGAAACAATTCAATAAGGAAAATGAAAAGAAGACAAAATGATATTTGGCCTGTTTTAATAAAATATTGGGGTCCAGATATAGCTACTATCAAGTCAAATGGATTACAATATGCAGATTTAAGACACCAGTAATCTTAAAGAGAGAGTGCATTTACAGGAGACCAAGTGAGGAGTCTTACTGGGGCAAGCATTGCTTTGGACTTGTTTCTTATGTTACAACCCTCTAGCTCCTTATGTATTGACCATACAAATTTCACTTAACACTGTACCCATACTTTAAATATGCCTATAGACATCTGCTCTTTCACTAGAGTGTCCCAAACATCTTTAGAGGACATTTCTGATCTGCAATCAATAGGATAAGAATCTTGAATTTCTTTTCCTGAATGTTGTGATTGATATATTCTCCTGATCTATCCTCAATATTTTATCAACCTTTCTGATTTATGATAGCTAAGGGTTGTAGTCTGTGGCCCCATAGAGATCACATACATATTGAACATACTTCTGTTCAATAGTCACCACTAGTACTCATCTGCCACAGTGGCTGCCTGACACCTGAAACTATTCTCCATAGCAGTGCTTATTGGTTGTTAATATGTTCTCTGGATACTCTGTTTTCTTTAGTTAGTAGGTAAATGACCTGAGCAAAGGATCTCAGTGAAAAGCAGTTAGGTAGTTGACTGGGGATTGCTACCATCCCTACATTGAGAAAAGAAAAAGTGACTCAATATCTTTTGCTTTCTTCCCCCTAATATTCAGACTTATACATTCAAATGTATGGTTTCTGACCACCTTGTTTTAGATGTTCCACAGATTCCTCAAACCAATTATATTCCAAGTTCAACTCTGTATATCTAATCTAATTTTCTCTTTCCTTCTAGGTATCCTCCCCCCTTGTATTTTCTAACCTAGATGATAGTACTCTATTCAGCTAGTTCCCAAAGCCAAAAATCTGGAGAAGGGGCCATCCTAAAATCTTCTCTTTATCCCTCCACCATGTCACCTCATTAATTACCAGACAAGGTTTTTTTGCTAATTACCTTTATCAGGTCTCCCAAAGCACTTGACAGAGTTTTTATAGAAACCACAGATGTTTCTCTTTGCATTCCTACTTATTAGTTTATGTACTATTTAATTAAATAAGAGAATTATAAAATTAAGAATAACTTGCATAAACATGTTGAGAACAAACACTTGATTGACTGCTAGAAACCATACTCTCAAACAGTGGGAGGCAAGGTGTGTGGTTCTAGGAGTGATACTTGAAAAACTTTCAAAAACATGTATAGGTTACTGATATTTAGCATGCAATTTGGAACAGGAATTGTGCAACTGGTTTTACATATAGAATGAAGAACTTAGGATAATTAGATAAGTAAAATTAAATGGAGACTTAAGAGAACTTCTCTATATTGAACTCTATATAGTCCTTCAATGTAGTGAACTCTTTCTTATTTCATTGATTTTGCTCATGTCACTTTTCCTCTGTGGCATGTCCATTTATTTTTCATTTGACCGCTGCCATTCTTCAAGGCCCATCTCAGACATCATCCTCCCCAACATACTCTCTCTAACTCCTACTTCCGCAGCCCCATAAAATTTCATGAAAGACTATGAATGAAGTGCATTCACTTGTATATCTATAGAGAAAGAGAAAGAGAGAGATTGTCAGTACCAGCCAATGCAACAGCATGTTTGGCTCCAGTTAGTTTGTCTCACTAGAACTTGGCAAGTTTCAAAGAATAAAATGTGATATAAAAAGATTAACTATAAAGCTAATTTTCATAGTTTTTTGATGAAGAATTATAAATGTCCTTGAAAGCTTTTCAAGAGTCATCAGAGAGCAGATGGGAAGAGACCAGCTTTTTCATAGACACCTGTGGAAAATAATATCTATATTATCCTCTCTGATCTAGCTAAAAATAACTCTTTGGTTATATAGATTACATCTAAAACATTATGCGGTTATAGGCTGGATGAGGATAAAATACCCAGTTTCAAGGCTAATCCCTACTTAAATCACCTAGAATTTATTAGTTGTGACATAGTAAGACTCAGGTAAACAAATGTACTAACTGTTTGAATCAAAGAGCTTTTTTTCTGGAGAAAACAGTTATAGAAATTGAAGCCATTTGTCTTTTAAGGGTATTAAATTCTGAAGAACACCCAAAATATGAATTACTAACTCAACTTCTTCTATTTTTTAAGATTAGAATTGATCAAATCCAATTTCCTGAACTAAAAACATACCCTTGGAAATATGACATTATAAAAACATTTAAAAAATGGTTCTGGCTCTGTAGATCTATTTTTAATCTATATAGCAATGTCAAGTATAATGATTTAAATGTTTAATTTAATCTGAATGTGAACAAAAATTCTTACTATTTAATAAATTAAGAAAATATTTGTATTAGATTTTTGACTAAGAATTGAGGTTTTATAGAGATGAGATAAGGTCTTACCTTCCCCTCATGAAGCTTTCAATCTTGCTGGGGAAAATAAAATATATGTAGATATGATATATGTGGATATGTAAAATGTTAAGTAAATTTTTCTTAAAAGGAGCAAGAACTTAAGAGGACGAACTGTTTCTGCATGAGAAGAGCAGATGTCATCATTGACAAGGTAGCACTTAAGTTAGGTTTTGGAGTATGAGTAAGATTTTGAGAAAAAAATAAGGGGAAAGGCAGTCAACCTCAAAAATCAATGGTTTATGCAAAAGCTAAAGGACTGAAAACTTCATGTCATTTTATGCTTGAGACACAAGCTGAAATAATGGAAATGATATATAACATGGTTGGAAATATAGGTAAGAACATATTCCTTGTCCTATTCCCTTGCTACTAATTGCAGCCAGCTAAGGGGATGGATTTGGTAATTGAGAGGTTGCTGGACAGAAACTGGAAGTGTATCCCAAAGAATACTAAAGGTCAAAACTAAGATAAGGAATGCAAAATTGGAACTAGAGTAAGGACACTGGAGTAAGACTATTTGGTTTAACATCCTGTTGCAAATGCTTGCTAGTTGTGTGTTCTTGAATAAAAGAACTTCAGTTGTCTGTGCCCCAGTTGCCTTTCTATAAAAATGGAAATAAGAATAAAGTTGTTATGAAGATTATATGAGCTATGTAAAGCATTTGGAACCGTGCCTTGCAATATTATGTGCTGTCACTACCACCATCACCATCATCATTATACAAAGTGCTATATGAAGTATTAGAAAATCAAATATCTATGGGAAAGCAATTAATATAAATGACTGAGGTGGGGCAGCTCTGGCAAACTGAAGAAAAAGCCCAACCCAGTCCTCTTAAACTTTAATATGCATATGAACCACCTGGGAATCTTGTTAAAATGCTGATTGTGATTTATTAGATTTTGAATTTATTAGCAACTCCCAGTTGATGTCTGTGTGCTGATTCAAAGGACACACTTTGAGTAGCAAGAATCTGAAACATCTGTTACTTAGTTGTAGCTAATGGTGCCTTGAGAGAATGTGGGAATATGTGCCTAGTAGGCAGATCTAAGTTTTCAAAAGCAGACAAAAATCCATATTTTTTCAAAAAATCTGAAGCCTCTAAATTTTAAAATGTTGATAACTATTTCAAAACAGTGCATAAGTAAAAATGCTGCATGCTTTCCAAGTTGGATTCAGCCTGTGGGCACTCAGTCTGCAAACTTTAGGCTAAATGAAGAGAGAGTCAGGGTCAAACAAAATCTGTGAGGAGAAACCAGAGAAGTTCAAGTACAGAGCAAGCAGAATGGAGTTAGGGCTGGAGAAATCCTGGGGGCAGAGAGTGAATATGTGAGAAGGCTTTTAGCACTGGTTTACTTGGATATGCTGGGTATATTTAAAAGATGACATATACTGCAAAGAGACATAAATTATATTAAAAATTTTGTTTTTCATTTTGTAAAGAATGAAGGTGCTATATTGAAAGCAATTTTGTTAGGGAAGCCTGAATTAGTGAGAAGCCAAAATTAAAGAAGACATAAGAGAAAACTGTTGTCTTACAAAGAGTACAGAGTAATATAAATTGCTAAGGAGATTTTCAAAAAGAGGTCCTACTAGGCTTACTTTAATGAATCAGATAAGGCTCATTTCTAATTAACAGCATGCATTTGCATGTAAACAATAAGCTAAGGTCTTCAAAACAATTTCTTCTCTTAAGTACATTTAGGAATGCCTCTCATTAGCTACTTACCCCATTAATTTGCTTGGCAAACTATCACAGACTGTAGGCTTTTACACAGAAAGGGATTCAAGATGGCAGGCTAGGTAAAGCAGGGTTCACCTCCTCCCATTAAAATTACAACCAAACTGTAAGACAATCAACGTGAAAAACCACCTGAAGTCTGACTGATCATAACACATACATCTGAGGATATAAAGAAAAGGACACATGGAAACTGGTAGGAGGTGCAGAAACTTGAGGTGGGCTATTCCCACACTCAGCTGTGGCAATGGAACACTGGGAGAGAGAGTGTGGCTTAGAGGTTCACCTGAAGGAATAAAGGGCCCTAGTGCCACACAGGGGCTCCTCATCCTAGGGTTCCAGTCCCAGGAAAAATAATTCCCACAAAATCTGACTACAAAATATCAGTAGGATTCTGGCCATCCGGGCAAGATAAAAGGAACTTGAAAGTCCAAACACCTTCCACTAAAGGGCCTGTGCACAGATCTTTACACTTGCAGACACTGGCCATGGGTGCTGGTCAAGGGACGGTAGCTCAAGACGTGCAGAAGACATACAGGGAAAGACTGAGTTGTATGGTACAGGTGCAAATACTGGAGGGTCAGACACCATCGTTCCTTTGTCAGGTCACCCTCTGGTCCACTCTACAAATGAGCACCATCTTGGCTGTGTTGAACCTTCCCACCCCAAGGCCAATTCCAAAGCTGCACTGGTCAGATGAGATCAGCCAACTCTACTATGTCTCCATGAGACCCTGCCTGACCCAACCCATAAATGGCCTGTGCAGGGCCCATTGCAGAGCACCTAGCCTGCCCTGCCCCTCCATGGGGCCATGCATTCTTTTCAGGCAACAGGAGGGCTCATTGCCCATGCATTTCATGGGAGACATTTGGTGGTGGACTACTGATGCCAGCACAAGCTACAGTATCCCTTAAGTGGATTGTGGGGGGTCTACGGGCCTGATATAGATGGCAGCTGGCCTTGCTATGATTTGTGACATTTTGTGGGAGTCTGCGGACTCAGTACTGGCAGCAATTCTGATGCCGTATTGGTCTGACAACATCAACTTGCTCCACCATGTGTCTCCCTGAGATCCCATACCACACAATTCGCAAGTTGCCTGTGGCAGGAACTTGTTGCCAGGCAGCCAGCCCTGATCTGCTCCTCCATGGGGCTGTGCATTCCCTGTAGGCAAAAGCCCTCAGCCCATATGACCTGCGCATGGCCCGTGCATCCTAGTAGACTTTTGGTGGTGGGCAAAAAACCCCATCCTGAACTACAGTATTTCTTGAGTGTCTGTGAACACGAGGCAGGCAGTGGCTGGTTTCACTGCAATTTGACACTTTTACAAGAACCACAGATTCAGCACTAGCATGAAAATTGTTTTTGTACTGAGTAGGGGAAATCTGCTTACTATACCCTGGTGAGTCCCTGGGTCCCTGCACCACCCAGCTTGTGTACCACACAAAGGCTCTTACAGCTGTAGAGTCTTATGGACAGCTGACAGTCAGCCTCAGGCCTTTAGGTGCACTTGTCCTTTTTCTAAACCACCCTAGACTCAGTACTTTGGGTAACCAGAACTCGGCTTGCAGCATGATTTCTCCCACTTGCCTCTAGATCCAGCACAAGCAGCAACTGTCTATGGATCACTTTGTACCTCCTACCAAGCAATAAAAGGCAATGGTTGACCTTGGCCTAGTTTGTGGAACCCCTTCCAAGGGGCCCCAGAATCAATACATCCAGAGGCTGGCATCAGACCACAAAAGAATACCACCTAACTAGCCCCATAGGCAGCAAACACTAAGGGTGGTCTCAACAGATACATAAGCCTGCCAGAGAGAATCCCACACAATGGGGTCAGCCCCTCCACCCCACAACAATTCATACCCTGTGGGCAAGGCCAATCTCAACAGCCAGTCAGCCTGAGAGTCAATACCATCCACTGATATGCTAAGAGCCATCAAATTTTAGCTACACAAGTAGAACACACATAACCTACACAAGGAACAGGCTCAGAGCCTTCAACGCAGGCTCAACACAGGAGATTGTGCCACCATGCCACAGGACACCTACTACATAAGGCCATCAGACTAAGGCTGGGCGATGTAACAAAGCTTTCTACTTCATAGAAACAAACACAGAGAGGCAACTAAAATAAGAAAACAAAGAGACATGACACAAATAAAATGACAGGAGAAAACTCTAGGAAAAAAAACTGAATGCAATGGAGGCAAGAAACCTGTCAGAGACAGAGTTCAAAACACTGGTTATAAGAATGCTCAATGAACTTAGGGGGTGGGAATTGATGATCTCAGTGAGGACTTCAACTAAGAGAAAGTAAGTATTAAAAAGGACATAGAAACTATAAAAAAGAAGCAGTCAGAAGTGAATACAATAACTGAAATGAACAATACACTAGGAGGAATTAACAGATTAGATGAAGCAGAGGACTGAATCAATGAGTTAGAAGACAAGGTAGCAGAAAACACCCAATCAAAACAGCAAAAAGAAAAAAAGAATTAAAAAAATGAGGAAAGTTTGAGAACTTTGGGACAATATCAAGCTTACCAACATTGACATCATAGGGGTACCAGAAGAAGAAGAGAGAGCAAGTGATTGAGAACCTATCTGAAAGAATAATGACAGAAAACTTCCCTAACCTGGCAAAGGAATTGATTTAGAAGTCCAGGAAGTGCAAAAAGTCCCAAACAAGAGGAACCCAAACAGATCCACACCAAGACACACCATAACAAAAGTTCCAAAGGTTAAAGACAAAGAGAGAATCTTAAAAGCAGCAAGAGAAGGGCAGTTAGCTAATTACAAGGGTACTCCCATAAGAATGTCAGCTGATTTTTCAACAGAAACTTTTAGGTAAGAAGGGACTAACAAGAAATATTTAAAGTGATGAAAAAAAGAACCTATAACCAAGACTACTCTGTACAGCAAGGCTATCAATTAAAATGGAAGGTGAGATAAAGAGCTTCTCAGACAGGAAAAAGCTAAAGGAATTCAATACCAACAAGCTAGTTTTACAAAAATGTTAAGGTGACTTCTGTAAAAAGAAAGAAGATAAAGGAAACACATAAATACGAATAAAACAGCAATAACTATGTACCTATCAACAATCACTTTAAATGTAAATGGATTAAGTGCTCCAATCAAAATACATCATGTAGCTGAGTGGATAGAAAAGCAAGACCCATATATGTGCTCTGTATAGGAGACCTACTTCAGATCAAATGACATACACAAACTGAAAGTAAAGGGATAGAAATAAAAAAAAAAAAGCTGGGATAGCAATAGTTATTAGAAAAAAGTAGACTTTAAAACAGTGGCTATAATGAAAGACAAAGAAGGGTATTACATAATGAAAAAGGGATTAAAACAAGAAGACACAAACCTAGTAAACATATACACATACAATATAGGAACACCTACATGTATAAAGCAATTATTGACCAACATAAAGGAAGAAATCAACAGTAATACATTCAGAGTAGTAGACTTTAACAATCCATTGACACCAATGGACAGGTCTTCCAGAAAGAAAATCAATAAGAAAACACAAGTCTTAAATGACACACTAGACCAGATGTATTTAATTAATATTTTCAGACCCCTTCACCTCAAAGTACTAGAATATACATTCTTCCCAAGTGCATATGGAACATTTTCCAGGATAGACCACAGGTTAGGAAACAAAACAAGTCTCAATAAATTTAAGAAGACTGAAATCATATCAAGCATCTTCTCTGATCACAATAGTATAAAACTAGAAATCAGCTATAAGAAAAACCTGGAAAAAACACAAACACATGGAAGCTAAATAACATGCTACTAAAGAATAAATGGGTTAACAATGAGATCAAGGGAGAAATCAAAAGATTCCTAGAGGAAAATATAAATGAAAACATGACTCAAAATCTATGGGACATAGCAAAAGCAATCCTGAGAGAAATTCATAGCAATACAAGCTTACTTCAAGAAAAAAGAAAAATTTCAAACAATCTAACCTTACACTAAAAAAAACTAGAAAAAGAACAACAAGCACAACTTAAATTGCATATAAGAAAGGAAATAATAAAGATAAGAGTAGAAATAAATGAAATAGAGTCTAGACAACAATATAAGAGATCGATGAAACCAATAGCTGGTTCTTTGAAAGGATAAACAAATTTGATAAGTCTTTAATAAGACTCATCAAGAAAAAAAGAGAGAGGATCCATATAAATAAAATCAGAAATAAAAGAGAACTATAGACTCCACTGAAATTCAAAAGACTGTAAGAAAATACTACGAATAATTATATGCCAACAAATTGGACAATTTGGAAGAAATGGATACACTCCCAGAAACATATACTCTCCCAAGAGTGAGTGAAGAAGAAACAAAAAAAATTTTAACTGATTGAATATCACCAATGAAATTGAATCAGTAATTTAAAAATTACCAAAAAACAAAAGTCCTGGACCAAATGGCTTCACAGGTGAATTTTACCAAACATTCAAAGAAGAATTAACACCTATTCTTAAACTATTCCAAAAATTCAAGAGGAGGGAAGGCTCCCTAACTTTTTTTATGAGGCCACTATTACCTTGATTATAAAACCAAAGACATTACAGGAAAAGGAAACTATAGATCGATATCTCTGATGAACATTGTTGTAAAAATCAACAAAATATTAGCCAACTGAATTCAGCAATACATTAAAAAGATCATACACCATGATCAAGTTGGATTTATTCCTGAGATGCAAGTTTGGTTTAATATCCACAAATCAATTAATGTGATATACCACATTAATAAATTGAAAGGTAAAACTCAGATGATCACAATGTTAGATTCAGAAAAAGCATTCAACAAAACCCAGCATCCATTTATAATTTTTAAAAAAATGCCAGCAAAGTAGGAATAGCGAAAATATACCTCCATGTAATAAAGGCCACGTATGACCTATAGCTAACCTCATATCCAATGGAGAAAGGCTAAAATCATTTTCCTTAAGATCAGGAACAAGACAAAGATTCCCTTTCACCACTCCTATTCAACATATTATTGGAAGTGCTGGCTACAGCAATCAGAAAAGAAAGAAATAAAAGGTATTTGAATTTAAGAGGAAGAAGTAAAATTGTTATTATTTGCATGACATGATACCATATATAGAGAATCCTAAAGATTCTATTAAAAAACTGCTAGAATTAATAAATGAATTCAGTAAAGTAGCAGGATACAAAATTAATATTCAGAAGTTGGTTGCATTTTATACACCAATGATGAACTATCAAAAAGATAAATCAAGAAAACAATCCCATTTACAATTGTATCAAAAAGAACAAAATACCTAGGAATTAAATTAACCAAGGAGTAAAAGACTTCTTCAAGGAAATTTATGTCATTGAAAAAATAAATTGAAGAAAATACAAGAAAATGGAAGCATATACCATTCTCATGGGTAGGAAGAATTAACATAATTAAAACAGCTATAATACTAAAAGCAATCTATAGATTCAATACAATCCCTATAAAAATACCAATGGCATTTTTCACAGAACTAGAACAAATAATTCAAAATTTTATATGGAACCATAAAAGATCCCAAATAGCATGGCAGCCTTGAAGTACAAGAACAAAGTAGGAGGTATCACACTACCTGATATCAAACTACACTACAAGTCTATAGTAATCAAAACAGCATGGTACTGGCAAACAAACAAACAAACAAACAAATAAAACCAGAAATATAGGTCAATGGAATAGAATAGATAGCCCAGAAATAAATCCACACTTATATGATCATTTAATCTATGAGAAAGAAGGCAAGAATATACAATGGGGGTAAAGATGGTCTCTTCAGCAAATGGTATTGGGAAAACTGGATAAATACATGCAAAAAATAAAATAAAACTGTACCACATTCTTAAACCATATATAAGAATAAACTCAAAATAGATTAAAGACTTAAATGTAAGGTCCAACACCAGAAAACTCCCAGAAGAAAACACAGGCAGTAAACTCTCTGATAGTGCTATTAGTAAATTCTTTTTTTTCTGATGTACTTCCTCAGGCAAGAGAAATAAAAATAAACAAATGAGATTACATCAAAGTAAAAAAAAAATTCACAGCAAAGGAAACCAACAAAAGGTATTTGCTTATGATATATCACACAAGGGGTTAATATCCAAAATTTATAAAGAACTCATACAACTCAACAACAAAAAACAATCCAAATAAAAAAATGGGCAGAAGATCTGAATAGGTATTTGTCCAAAGAGAAAATACAGATGGCCAATAAATATATGAAAAGATGCTCAATATCACTAATTATCAAGAAAGGGAATTAAATCCACAATGAAATATTACCTTACACCTGTCAGAATGGCTGTCATCAATAAATCATAATAGCCAAGAAAAGGAAACAACCAAAGTGCCCATCAATAGATGGTTGAATAAAGAAGTTATGTTCCATATATACAATGGAATATTACTCAGCCATAAAAAATGATATCCTACCATTTGCGACAATATGGATGGATCTAGAGGGTATTATGCTGAGTGAAATAAGTCACACAGAGAAAGATAAATACCATATGATTTCACTTATATGCAGAATGTAATGAACAAAAGGAACAAACTATCTAAAACAGACTCACAGATACAGAGGATAATCTGGTGATTGTCAGAGGGGAGTGGGGTTAGGGAACAGCGAGAAAAAGTTAAAGGGATGAAGAAGTACAAATTAGTACTTCCAAAATAGTCATGGGATATAGAGTACAACACAGGGAATATAGTCAATAGTATTGTAATGGTTGAATGTAGAGTCAGAGGGGTGATAGGGTAATCAGGGGATCACTTCAAAAACTATATAAATGTCTAACCAATGCACTCTATACCTGAAACCAATATAAAATAAGCATAAAAAAACTATCGTAGACCGTATACACTAAACTTTGTTTCATAAAATTCAGAAGTAGAAGCATTGAAATGAATACGAAGTTACTGATTTTACATGAGGTCTTATACATAAGGGCTTTTAATATGCCTAGCCTTACTATGAGCTTGGATGTATTCTGAAAGTGATTTTTACCACTTGCAACAGTAATGTGAAAACATTCTGTCCCTTAGGACTTCTTGCCAGAAAGGAGGCAATATTCCTTTGAGAAGAGGTTACTACCCAGATCTTGGTTTCTATATTACCACTAAATGAAACCAAAGACCATTGGAGAAATAGTTGATCCAAACTTGGGGTGAGGAAAATACAAGGTAAGACTGGGACATTTAAGAAGGAAGCTTGAACAAGCTCCCACTGGACAAATTTGATAAAAGTGAGTATCAACAAGAATAATGACTGTAATTCATTATAACATATTAAATAAATAAGAATGCATATTGACCCCTAAGAAAGAAAAAATGTTTCATGTGCATGCATGTGTGTGTGTGTTTAAGAAGAAATTAGATCGCAAGATCATTTTAGAATTAGAAGAATCACCATTATGCAACCTCAATGTAATAACCGAGTTAGAGAAGAATCACCAACGAATATTAAAGCCATTAAGATGCCTTATTAATTTCAAAGAAAAAAAATGTTACTTTACAATTCAAGACCTGATAGTCACCACCCTAACCAAGTGATCAACCTTGGCAGCATTTACAGTGGGACTACCTGATATTATACATCTCCTGATGTGATATGAATTACACAGTGTCCTATATGAAGTATTCTTGGCAAAAAAACTTGACTTGCATTTTAAAGTCTCATCTAGACCAAACCTCCAGTTTACAAGAAATACAGAGAGTAGAGAGAACAAGTTAAAGGATACCATGAAGGAAAAAATATAAGATAAATCCAGAAAGGTGAGATTAAACTTTTTGGGGGATATTGAACTCTTTCAAATGTCAGTATCAGTACAAAATAAAAGGAGGTATGAGGGCTGTTTTAGAATAAAAGGGACTGGAGAAACATAATAACTGAAGGGAATCAGAAAATGCCACTCCAAAATGTGCCACTTCGGCATAAGGATTATTTTGAGCTGGAGGCAACCGAGTAAGGCAGATTTAGGAAAAGCTCTTTACTATTGCTATCTAAGGGCAGGGTATAAATTTCCCTTTGTGAAGGCAACCCGCTCCACCCTTTCCTGTACCATAAATAAGAGACTACTTTTATCACTGCAGAGAGCATTGCCTTGAACCTGCATGAAGAAATCTTACTGAAATATCCCTTATATTCCATCAGTTTTTCCATATACCATATTTACTTTCCCACAGTACATCACCCCTAGAAGCTCAAACTTCTCTTTCTTGGCCTTGTTTCTTCCCTAAAATTTATCGCTATTTGTTAAAATGGCATGTAAGCTCTAAGACCTACCACTTCGCTGGGGTTCTCACTTCTATGTCATGAAGCTCCTCATGCCAAACAAAAATATTAACATCAAAAAAATTTGTATTATTTTTCTCCTATTAATGTGTCTTTTGTCAGTTTAACTTGCAGGCTCTGAAACTAAACCTGAGATGGCAGAGAAAAAACTTTTTAACTCTCCTACAAAACCGAATACAGTGCATGAAATATAATGAGCTATAGGTATAAAAAAGTTTAAAAATATATAAAATACATTTTTGAACCATTGAAGAAATTTGGATATGGGCAGGATATTAAATAATACTATAGTATTATTTTTAGCTTTCTTGAGCATGATAAACAATTTGGTTATATATGGAATGCTGCTATTCTAAGAAGATGCATACTGAAGTATTTAGGGATGAAGTATAAAAGTGTTTATAACTTACTTGAAAATGTTAAAACAAAAAAATTGTGTGTGTGTTATTTCTTGTGTTAGAGAAAGGCAGACATGAGGGAAGTAGGAAGAGGAAGGAAGAGAAAGATTCAAATGGGAATAATAACTAGGAAGAAAAAGCATGTATAATAAGATCTTAATTGTCGAATCTAGGAAATTAGGAGGAGGACAGAAGGGTATATGGATACTATTTATGTTACCTTTTTCAACTGTTCTATATGCTTGAAATTGTTCACTAAAAATATTGGGGAAAATGTCAAGAAATATTCTCAATCATGTAACATTTAAATTAAAACTGTTATTCCTCAATATATGTTTGTACAATAAGTACCATATCTGTGAAATGGAGGATGCAATAGCACATTTGTCTGAAGGGAAGAGGAGAGATAATCTCTTGAGATCATTTTTTATTGCTATGGATTATGATTTAGAGATTCCTCAACTTACAGATTCCAGTTCCCATCATCTTGCTTTTCTTTTCTATTCAATCTTTTGTCAACTGACATTATTTTAAATAAAATACTCTTTTTTATATTGTCAGCAATCCAACATAAGGCCTGTCTACCCACATTCTCTTGACTGGTACACCTACTAGAATTCTCCAGAAAAAAAGGAGTGTATGAAGATGGCAACTGCACCATTAAAAGGACCAAAACCACAGTATGCAAGAATAGGACTGAGCAGACAAACAGCTGGCTAGAAATAGTTAAGATCATTTTTATGCCAAGGACCCCACTGGCAATCTGGTAAAGCCTGAGACTCCTTCTTGGAATAACATTTTAAAGTCCAGAATATAAAATACATAGGACTCCAAAGGAAGCCAACTGTATTGAAATACAGTTTAAAAAACTATTAGAAAAGCACATGTGTGAGTCAGTAATACATGTGCTTGTTTATTAGTAACATTAATAAGATCTTATGGCAGGTCTAATAACTACTGCAGTTTTGAAGTAATGGTAAGCACGAACAATATTTTGAGATATGTGTAGCAATTCTAATATAAAAGTATCAGTGATTTTACAGGTATTGCTAGTATTACTCTGGTTTGTTGCCTATATTCAGAATGGAAGGGAATGCTCGATTTCCATTAGAGGTTTGTGAAAACAAAGAAGCAATGTTTGTCCCCATTAAAGCTCATGGCACCCTTTGAATTCTATCAATGGACCAGGGCTTAAAAATCTTCATACAGAAGCTTGCTTTGTTTTAACCTGTGACTTCCCTTTTATGGCCTATAGGTTTTCATTTGCATTTTCTTCATTTACAAAGACCATTTTGGTGGCTAAGCCATCATTAAACATATTACTACCAGGCTTAAACCTATAGATGTTATCCAGATCTTCTGCTATATAATTGAGGCAATAGTGAATTTTCTATCTTAAATTGCACAGCTAATTGACTACATTTCATACTTCATTTACTTCTAATGTAGACTAACTTTAATGGATGTCCACTGCTGTTTGAATTTTTCTGAGAACTTGCTTCTCATATTTCTGATATCTTGTATTTTCAAAGAGAAGGTTTTAAAATTACATAACCATAAGGCTATGATAGGTTTTGTAGATATTTTTTTGCTTGAATTACATACTTTCATATGCATATGTAGACTAAGAAACATTAAATACTTCCAACAGCTATATTTAAAGCCTACTGAAAACTAAGAATACTCTTGTTAACTCAAATAGTCATCTTATTTTTTACCTGTACAACTAAACTTCTATTTCCTTCTAACTTCTATTTGGGTTGTACTGAAAGCATGCCACTGATTAATAATAGTTTCATAATTACAGTGTTCCCACAATTGTAAGGTCAAAATATTGTTTACAAAATGTTTATTTTTATGTTATTTGCTGCTGGGTGCTAGGAAATAGCTGTGAGTGTATTTTATTACTTTTTAAAATTTCATAAAATTCAAATGATACAAAAATCCTAAGGAAGTGTGGCACAAAACTGATCTCAGTGGAAATTTAAATATGCTAACATTTATTTTTAAAATGTAGCGTGAAGTTGACAACTTTAAAAGCTAAGTTTAAAAAAAAACTTAAAGAAGCTGATCTGACTTTTTAAAGCACAAAAGTGCAATATTTAATGTAGGTCAAAATGTTTAAGTGGGAGAAATTTTTCTACCCAATTACAGCCAAATCCCAAGCTGAAATTAACCTACAATTTGTGCAATATTTCACAACAGAGTCAGCATATACCACTTTCTTATAAATTTAGAAGGATCTAAAATTTTAGAGCTTATCTGGCAAAACAGACATATTGCTTTATCTTCATTTATAAGTTCTAATTTGCATTTAGAAGTCAATAACATAACATGATTTTAAAAATTCAGGTGAAAATTATCAGAGAATATTAACGTACTAATTTCAAATACTATATGAGTAAGATATTTAAAAGTGAAAAAGAATACTTTATATATAATAAAAACAAAATAATCCTTCAATCAATTTAATCCACTTTATGAATTCAAAATATTTATTTTTATAGCATGTTATTTAATTTCTCTTAACTTTCTCATTTCCTAACATATTATTTTAGACTAGATTGAGTCTAGACTAAAAATGACATACATGTTTCAACCTCTTCATAGTAAAAACATCAGTTATTTAAATAATGGAATAGTTGTGTATTTAATAGAATTTTAACTTGGGAAAAAGTTATATAACTTTCCCAAGGAAGCAGTTTAACTACAAAGTTTGGGTCTTTTATTTTGTTACCTATATATAAATTTCGATATTTTTTAAACCAAGATATAAAATAAAGATTTTTTAGATGATGCTATTAGTTTTTAACTTTAGCAAGATTTGTGTGTGTGTGTGTGTGTGTGTGTGTGTGTGTGTGTGTGTGTAGGTCAATCAATGTATCCATTTTGTACAGGAATATGAATTCTACCTACTTTCTGAATAATGCAACATGAGCAAAGGCACAAGAGGAGGTGTACAAAGACAATGGGTGTAATTCCAAAACCCGTCTAATACATCCTTACCAAAGACATTCATCAAAGAATTGTTTTAGCTTTCTGAATATTAAAATCTACTTATTATGTAGATAATAGGTAGGAAGCAAGAACTTGGCAATAAAACTGAGTTTTCATTGTTTACAATAGTCTCATTTGGTAAATAAAGGCTGGCCAAGTTCTCCCTTATGAAACAGGAAACCTTAGCATCAACAACTAGAAGCATAAAAAAAAGAAAATCCCATTTATAAAAATATTTATGCCTTCTAACTATAGCAGCTGATATTTGGCTTTCTGAATTTTTGATGCATTCCAAGAGAAAGTTAAATGATGACTGAATTCAACAATAACCTTTCTGCGATCTTGTTTTCCCCTTTAGATTTGAACATCTTTGGCTCAAGTCCCTCTTCAAGAATGTACTCACAAAAGCAGTAGAACTATCAGGTAAACATTACTGTCATGTTTTTCAGCATCACAGTCACATTTGTAACTGTGAAAAAATCTAGCCAAAGAGCAGTCTTTCCTACAAAATAGTCCTTTATAATTTCCTTTTTTCATCTTTAAAAAAATAATTGAGACTCAGCGTGTTAAAGTTGGAATGTACTGAAGACATATTTAAACAGTCATGTGATTTTTAAAACAAACAAAAGTTTGTTTTATACAAACAAAAGTTTGTTTTATACAAAATAGTAGAAAAGCACTGCCTACTTAAATACCTACAGCTATACATTTCTGTATATGAGGAAAAGAAAGAAAAAATTCATTATTGCTATCGATTAACTGCTGACGGTTTCCTTAATGTTAGTGTCTTCGCCCTTAGTTATAATATTTCATAAAATCTTTTTTTAAGGACAGTTTAAATAGTTTTGCTAAATTTTAGAATGCCTATTTCATCTGTTACCTTACCTCTTTTTTCTTTGTGCCAGATGTTTGCAGACCTCTTGCCACCGCAGATTCAGGCTTCCCAATTTTTCTTGTAGAATACTGGCATCTGTTTTTGAGGATTGTTGAATTATCTCTTCCCCAGTTGCATTCAATACTCTGACAACAATTTGCCGCTGCCCAGCGCCATCCTGGAGCTCCTGTAAGATACCAAAAAGGCAAAACAAAAATGAGGCCCCATTTCCTTTTACTTGGGAAAAAACTAAACAATGTGCTACCACATTGTTCTGCTGGGATAGAAAGAAATAAAAAAGCTCCATGTGAAAGTTTCTCTATGAGGATAAAGTTTTTGGAAAGTTTCTCCAAAGGATACAAGACAGAAAGACATCTTTTATGTATCAGTAAAAAAAAGCACCCTCCCAGTTCAGCTCTAGTTTTTATATTTATAAAGCTTGTCAACTAGAGAATGTTATAATGTCCTACAAGTCAATTAGCTGGAAACCTTCTCAAGAGCATATTCAATTTCTTGTCCCCACAAGGATGTTCTATGTTTAATAGTCTATGAAGTGTTGTAAAATTTAAATATGAATAAAGTATTTGTATTTCTTGATAAGAGAGGTGAAAAAAACATATATAGTTTACTCACAGTATTAAGGAAAACACCTCTAGATATACTTAAAATTCATTACTATACTTGAAGAAATTTTCTTTCAAATTCTGTTTCCATAAATGTATTTTGCATTATAAAACTGAAAAATAATTGCTATTAGGGGCAGCTTATCAAGAAATCTCTAAAGTACAGCAATAAATTTAACAAATAATCTATAACCACCATAACCTTTTAATGAGTTATTCATTGATGGTGTCAAACTTAAATATCTTCAACTTTTTATCCTAAATTAAATTTTAAGAGAAGAATATAAAAACAGTTCCGTAAAAAAGAGATTATTATAAGCACATAAACATCAAAACAAAAAATGCTTTTGACCATTTAAAAAAATGGCACTCTACTTTTTTAATAAAAAGGTTAAACTAGAGTTTGTAAGGCAATTAAAATAACCCATTCCTAAATCTGAAGTTTAAATAATGAAGTAATATGAGAACTTGAGATACCTATCATATTTAAATCTAAAGGACTCACAGATCTTTATGTACTAATGGGATAAAGTCAGTATGCAGAATACTTTTCTTATAAATGTGATTCTCATTATCTAATTATCTATTCCTCTGTCCCTTGACCCAATGCCAAGTACACAGTAAATCTCAGAACATGCTTGCCAAATAAAGAAATAAATGTATGTCTTCTGAGACTGGGTCAAATCTCTTTTAAACGCTGATTTTATGTAAACTTCTTGGTATTTTTAAACTACTATTGTGTAATGTTTTGAATACTAGAACTTTTGGTAGTATAACTTAAGCAGTTAAAAGACTCAATAAATCAGCAAAAAGAAAAAAATGATAACTATGCAGTTAAGCTTTCTTGACCATATGCTCTTAAATATGCACGATATATGCTATAGCAAACATGTGATATTTCCTTCCAACTAGCTGACTTTGCTCCATTACTTACACTTCACTCTTCACCACCTATTCAGATCATTGTTGCATAAATCAGTCACTTTTAGTAACAGGTATACCCATTCATAACAAACTGTGTCTATATTCCTACTATACTATAAATTCTTTGAGCTTAGGTACTGTGACCTATTCATCACTGAGTAAGACTAATGCTTAGTACGATCAATATTTGGTGCATGAGAGGTTTTAATAAGTATCTGTTGAGTGAATGCATGAGTCTATTTTCAAAGCAAGTTGGGGAGAAGAAGAGGAGGGAAGATTGGAGAAGTTCAGTCTCATTATTGCCATGGTATCATTAGTACTAATATTTATCATTGGGCATCCTAAAGATTAAAAAAAAATAAGTACAATTTTCTAGGTTTTAGGCAGTACATAACCAGTGCTATGGGGGCTAATTTGTTATACCACCTATATACAGTACCTTAAAGAAAGCAAGGTGTTCAACATATGACAGATAAGAAGAGGGATGATCTCAGTGGAAAGATGAACAAGAGAGACCTCTGGGGGAAATTTGGAATTTAATGAATGGGTAGGCCATGGGCACATGAAAGGTCAAGAGGGAGAAGAGACAGCAGAAGGCAAGGCATATAATGTGCAATTTCCATGTTCTGATCAGGAGTACATATTTGGGCTCTATGTCACTGTATAAAAATGGTAGTTTAGGGAAGGGTTCAGACCAGGGTGTATATTGGGTTTGGGCTGAGAGGATTTTTTTTAAAGAAATTTTCAATTAATTGGGAGGCAACAGAAAATAACTTTAGTTTTAAGTACAGGAGTGTCAAAGCTAAAGCTCTGCTTCTATATAATTATGAGGCAGAATTTAGGCTAATGTTAAGACAGGGACACAGGTTAAACAACTAGGTTAGGAGTCTGAAAGATAGGTACTGGGATTACTAGAGTTTTGATAGTCTACCAGGAAGGAAAGGCTAGAGGTAACATGAACTATTAAGTTAGAATCAATAGGATTTGAAACTAGCTAGATCATGCGATCATAAATGACCGCTGAAATGGGAAATCTTTGCCTAAAACAAAGGTCAGAGAAGCAGTTAGAGGAAAAAGATTATTACTAATTTGTACACTCACTGGTGTCCAATACCCAGAATTATTAAAATACATGGTACACCTATTAGGTATGTCTTGTTGTGGTGCATCTCAAACTTGAATATGTATAAAAATCACCTAGACATCTTGTAAACTATTAATTCTGATTAAATAGGTCTGTGGGCAGTCCCAAATTCTCTATTTCTAACTAGCTTCAAGGGGATGCTGATAATGCAGATTCAGGAACAACACATTGAGTAGTAGTAAGATGATAGAGTAAATGCCTTCTGAATCTTTGTTAAGTAATCAAAGAATTCCTGTTGCTGGTTTACACTGCTATAAACTAAAGCTGCTTCAGAATTTTTATCTTAGCTCCTTTGCTTTGTATTTTTGATTTTGGCCCTTCTACTTCAAGGCTGATGTCTACAGTGACTTTTACAACCCAACTGTAAAATTGACAAAGGTTTTATTATTTCTATTTCCTGGATAAGAGATAGAATTGACTTGCTATGAATAAAGCAATGCTTTAAAATTGTCAGATCTAAATCTCATTTATATGAAGTCTCAAATCAGGGTCTTCAGATTTTTTTTAATTTTGTGAAGAAGAGCTCATTAAATAGTCTATTGCATTTGTGTGAGAAGATTTTGTCATCAGAAGTATTTACAGTGTGTGATCTACTTGAGTTTTTTCAGTAATAAAGCATAAGACAGCAAAATAATGAATCAAAACAGGAAGCAAAAATGTATATATGGTGTTTAACAGTCAGCCTCTTAACCCAAAGAAGATAAAATTTGATTCATAAAATCAAATGTAAAACCTCAATCAACTTTATTCACTTAGTGAAAAATGAATTACTTTTAATTCTATAGCATTTAAATATTTTAAGTAATAATTAATCACTACTGGTGAAATTTCTAAGCTTTGATATCATATTAATGTTCCGTTGTCATAGGCTTCCATAATATATTTCTCTGGCAATTAACATCTAAGTTTTGAACAGAAAGAAAATCATAATTAAATCTCCTGGATTATTTATCATAATTAGAAAGTTTATTCTGTTTAGATTGCAATATTAAAACATCATTCTTAATAAGCACTACATATCAGACTCCCCTAGGGAGATTTTCAAAAGATAAACACCCAAGTGTTCACCCTAAGCAGACCAAATCACAACCTCTGGTGGTCAGGGGACTAAGGTATCCAAAATAGATAGCTATTAAAGTAAGGGTAGGTGGGAGATAGGAGGGGCAAGTGAGTAAAACGGACATGTTTTAAAATCACTGCATTATTCTCAACTATTGGTATGATTTTAAAATAGAGAAATGTTTCTAAATTATATAAAATGACACATACCTAGGTCCTTCAAGTCTGGTCAAATTGAAGGAAAGGAAGAAGAATTATAGGCAAGAAAGAACTACAATGTTTTTATATAGGGAATGATATGAGAACAAAGAACCCAATATGTTTTATATGAAAACACTGCAGAAATTTAAGAAGTGTATCTTCAAAAGTTTTCAAAACAGTATGAAAACACAAATGGAAAATAAAATGTGATGAAGAAAAAGAATAAGCTTAGAAGCAGTTATGGGAAATTGTACAATGATAAATTGTATAAGCTATATAGGAGATAAATAATTGGTAAAATATCCTAAACTAGGTAGAGTAGAAAAATAGAAGAGATAAAAAGTGATTGGGATAAAAACTCATAGACACAGACAACAGTATATTGGTTACCAGAGGGAAAGGGGTTGGGTAGAAAAGGGTAAAGACATCAAATATATGGTGACAGAAGGGATTTTGTCTTTGGGTGTTGAATGCACAATGCAATATACAGATGATATATTATGAAACTATACACTTGAAATCTGCATAATTTTATTAACCAATGTCATCCCAATAAATTTAATAGACTTAAAAACAAAAGACTAAGAAAAACAGAAGTGAGTAAAAGAAACATTCATTGAATAAGCAGATGTGTCAAGGTTCCGATCCTGTGATTTCCTTATACTTTTGTTAATTTATTTTGAGACAGAGTATCATTGACTCAGTTTACTCATTGGTCCAGTGAAAATATATAATATAAACCTTATAAGACTTGTGAAACTGCCAGACAAAATTTTACAAAACACTTACATAAAAATATTATACACCATCTATTACCTACCACGCTACTCTTTCTGTCCTTATTAAGATCATTTCCATTGATTATCTTTGTCAGTTCCTTGAATTCAAGTAAGAGTCTGAAAAACAATCTCTGGTCCTGTTTGCAAAGGTAAATTCAATAAGTTTGTCTCTCACGTTAATTCTTTGACTATATAGTTGCCCCTACCTTCAGAGTTTTCAATATGCTCCAGAAAGTATTTTTCAACTCTTATCAGAAGATGACTTTTTGTAAGAAAGCAACACACAAGAATGAATGCCCAAAGCATATAGCAGACTCAGTAAAAGGACCATTCATAAACTGGGTGATTCTGTTCTGGTAGAAGACCTGATTACCATGTGAGAGCATCTCATGGGGATAGTGACAAGGATTGACAGATGGCTGAAATTTGGGAAATCCAGGAGTTAAAAAGAATAAGAGAGTGAAAAGAGTGGCAAAAATAGTGTATAAAAAAAAAAACAGGAAAGATTGAAAAAAAAAGTGAAAAATGGCTTAAAGAAATAGCAATTTTTGAGTAAAGAATGAAAGTTGTAGGAGGTAAGAATCAAGGCCAAGGTCAAGAGTCCAGAATGAGGAGGTCAAGGATGATGCCTACCTATTAACTACAAGATAAAGTTCAAACATTAGCCTACCAGGGAAGGTTGAAAGGGTCTGTTCTTACCTCTGCCTTTGCAGCCTGCTCTTCTGCTCCTCCCTATTTTCAACTTTAGGCCCAATTCACAGTCAAACTAAGTGGCTTTCTACTTCATTGACTGCTCTACTAAGTTTTGTAGCTAAAAGTCATTACTCATTTTTAATGCTCAGATTAATGTTTCCTCTTCTACCGGGCCTTTTAAAAGCCCGGGGAGAGCTGAATGCCCTTCCATTGTATAGGTATTTACAAAATATTTCTATTTAGTGTTATTCATTGGTAGCATTCGTGTATATATAAGATTTTGCAGCAATTAGGTAATACTGGAGGAGTTTTGTTTTTCTCTTGACCCTAAAATATGTATCCAAATATGAAATGTATTTCAGATTCAACTTTCATCCAAGGACACACAGTTCTTTTATTACTAATTAGCAAACTAAATCAAATCAGAGAGGATCAGCCTCCACAAATGATAAAAAATAAAATGTACTTTTTAGCCTATTCTTTCTCCTGGTCTCATTTTATTTGCCTTCTGGTAAACATTTATTGTGTCCCACTAATAATAATGCTGAAACAATTTTTTTTTGTTAGTTCATTACAGGAACTGAAAATAGGAGAAGAGTCTTGTTAGATTTCTTCTACTACCCTCTTTTTCCTGTATGGTATAATAGGAGATATGCTCATTGCAATAATTCTCCATCTGCCGCTGATAATGGCTGACATAAAAGAATAATGATAATTCCTCCTGAAACTGGAATTAAAGCATTCCTTTTCGAAAGCAAACATTGTGCCAATGAACTAAAGAAAAATTTTGTACAGCAGCAATTCTTTAACTGGGACGTTTACCTAATATCAAATTATAATAAAATTTCATTTGAATGCATTTATCTCATCCACATCGATTATATATATATATATATATATATATATATATACACACATACACACACATAGACATTCATATATGTATGTATGTGCATTCATTACTATCACTACTATTAATGTATATAGCAAATGAATTCATCATAAAATGCTTTAAGTACTACTTGTGGTTTGTAAAGTTTTCGCAGGCTTTTTTCTCTTTTTTTGCCTCCCAAAATAATGCCTCAAGCATAAAAGAAAAAAAAACATGTTTCTCAATTCAAGCAGAGATTCAAAGAGGTGGAGAAGAGTATATATGTTAAATCCTTTCCTTTGGTGATCTGAAACTGAAGGCTACAAGTTAAATCTGTTCTCAGACATGCTTGGCCTTAGAATTTTAGTAATTCAAATGCCTTTTGGTGGAGCATGCATATATTCAACCATTCTCTGAAAGCATTTGAATTAGTAGCCCCTTCTTTAAAGACAGCTGTTATAAAGTACAAAACTTTGTGAAGTTAATGTGCTTTACTTTGTTAAAATCAATGTGAGGTCTCTTTAAGTTTATTCAACCTTCTTGGCTTCTAAACCATTCATTAGAACTTCAGATCAACCTGGGAACATTAAAGAGCTGTTTTTCTCTCTATTTACTTAAATGTGTTAAGAAAACAAATTGTCCTTTCTCTGATCAAAAGGAGAAACTTGTCTATAACCACCCTTGTTTTCTTATTAAGTGATCCTGGTAATATAACACATAATTTCAGGCATAAAATTCTTTCTACGTAATCACTAGGATATTTTGAAAATGTTAAATATTTTATCATAGCTCATACCACACACAACCAAAAAACACTGGCTCTTTAGACAGAATATTTAAGATAATTTTCAAATTCCTTATTCTTCTTTCTAGAGCTGTTCTATCAATTTTGAGCCACACAAATATTTATTCAGAAGCCATTTGGTGGACTGAAAGTATGAGGTGAGTGTATTGAAAAAGCAACAATATTGTTTTTAAAAACCAAGATGATGTGTCAATGGAATTGATTAAGGACTGGAAATGTTTGATTAAAAGGTTTAAGCGGCTATGAAAAACTATAGTTCCATATTGGTAATTGCCATGCTTATTAATATTATTAATAATAATAATATTATTATTATTACTAAACAATAATATTATTATTTACTGAGTGCCTCCTATCAGCCAGGCACTATGCTGGTCAATGTCGGCTGCAGTAGAAGGAATGGATTAGACAAGCTCTTGAGTAGTGTAGTGAGACCAAATAGGAAATATCGATGTAGTTAAGGTGAGGAGAGATGGTAGTATGGATAGGGGAGACAATGATAAATATAGAGAAAAGTGGATGGAACCAACTGATATTTGGGAGGTAAATAAATAGGATATAGTCTTTCACTGGAGATGTGGGTGAAGAAAGGGATATCAACTGGGCAGTTAGAGATACTGGACTGAACCTAGAGAGAAAATTACAATTGAAAATATAACAGATCATTTTTGGCAAAGTTTAAAGATTTGTGAGGTGAGTTTGGTTCTGAATGTGGTTGGATTCTCCATGTTCATTGAAAATATAAATAACTTCAAAGTTAACATTCATAATCTAAACATATTTTGGGGATTCCTGAATATTTGTAAGACAATTGCTACATAAGAAAGTGACAGGTTTTTGGCCATACTACCCTGAACAAGCCCAATCCCATCTAATCTCGGAAGCTAAGCAGGGTCGGGCCTGGTTAGTACTTGGATGGGAGACCACCTAGGGAGACCACCTAGGAAAACCAGGTGCTGTAGGCATAAAAAATAAAAAATAAGGGATTGTAATATGACAAGGTCCTTGCAATCTGTGAGGTCAACCAAGAGTTGCCTCTCCTAAGAAAAAGAAAAAAGAAAAAAGAAAAAAAAAAGTGAGAGGAGTAATGTCATTATTGACTCTTGCTATATTTTTAGAATGCTACATTTTAATTTGAAGGCAAAGAGATCAATCAATCTCACAATGCACATAATGTAGAAAGTTGAGGGGCAATATGATCCCCCAGAACATTTAAAAAATGAAGCAAGTTATATCTACCCATCCTAACGTCTACCCACACACCACTAAAAAATCAGTGGACAAAGATAATTTAAAAATATATTCATGCCATTCTTTAAAAAATTAAAAATTAAACTTGTTCCTTAACAAATTCCTTCTCTTCTGTACTTAAAAAAATTCTATATGCTTTAGCTATGGCATAATCTCTAAATGACTGTTTAATATAGGTAAATTGTTCAGTGCAGGTAAGTATTCCTTTCAATAGAGTGATTCACTCTAACAAACATTTAAATAATTACTCTATATTTAAGGACTTTGCCATGATAAATAAGCTTATATTTTTTGTAAATACTCAATTTAATGGAAGAGAACATAGCAAGCAAATAACTGTAATGCTGTATTTTAATGCAGCTATGCAGATATTATGCAAACTAGATGCATCAATTAATTGGGTGATGATATGTAACATTGTGTGTGTGTGTGTGTGTGTGTGTGTGTGTGTGTATGATTGAGGAGATGATTAAAGAAGAAAGACAGAGGTTGTGTGATGATTAAGAATATAAATGTGTGAGGGACATTTTTTCCATATCTTACATCATCAGGCACTGCTGGACACTGCTTACCACAATAATTGCTCAAAAAATATTTGTTGATAAATTGAGCATAAAACTAAGCAAGATATTACAGTACTCTTGAATGGTTTCAGATTTGAGAAAGATTCAAAAGAAAAATTCTGAAATATATACAACACCCTAGTATGGCAAAGATGTGTTAAAAATAAGTGTGCTTTACAAAAATCTCTTTCCACAAATAAAAAATTATCAAGGTAAGGTTTAGTTTCTGAGGTTCCTGAGAATGAAAAGGCCCAGAAATAAGATAAAGAAGGATAAAAGCAGATCTCTCTGTCCATGATCAGTTAATTGATTTTAAGCATTTAACTTAGATTACAGAACCCTCCCAAGAAATCAACTAAAAATCCACCTCTAAGCACATGTTGGGCATCACTAAGACTTTTATGTCCTTCTTGCCAAGTTACACAGACAAATTAAACACAAATTATTCCTTTTTTAAGCCTTAATTTCTGAGGTGAGCTTTCTTACTTTCCAACTCATTATCCGTTATATAGCAATGCTCTTCTCCTTCATGGAATTTGATAAGAAGGAAAGATGATTTTTTTAAAAAAATATGTCTTCCTGTTGACTGAGCATATCGCCTAGAAATCAGGCATCTAAATCAGGAAAATGAATGGATTCTATTATTAGCATGTTTTTACAATGTCAATAACTTGTGCTTATTAAACTACAAACTAGAGAACTTAAATCTTCTGTTAAAACTTCCAGGATTATCCATATGAATGAATCCTTAAAAGATCAGAGACAGTTGTAAAAAAGAGATGAAAACCAACTTCAGTGGTTTTGACTTCCTTATAAATCTAATTTGTTTAGAGGAAAAGATTCAATTATCAAATGTTAGTTTTCCAATTTTTTTTACCTCTAGTGACACATTTTTCTTAACTACTGCCTAGTATTTCAGCACATTTCTATTTGACTTAAATCTCAAAAAATTGTTTTTCGTGCCAACACTGATATGATTCTAAAGCTGGTCTCTCTTGTTGACTTCACTATTTAAATGACGTCTTTATTTTACTACTTACCAGACTGGATACTACCAGTTCATCTGTGTTTTATTCTTTTCTTGTCCCCAATCCAAGTCCTACTGCTATACCTCTTGCCCAGTTGATTCCAATATTGCTTTCTCCTTAGTCTGATTGTTCACTATACTTCACTCTTGTTAGTAATACATCTTCCCAAATGTTTTCCCTCAACCTTTCTTATGCCAAAACATCCTACATATTCTTTCCAGATTAAACCTCCTGATGGATGGTTCTGGTGGTGAATTTCCTGCTCAAACATTCATACTGAATCCTCAATACTTGCCTCATGAAGTCCAAAGAACTTCGATAACATTCAGAATCTCATACCATTCTTGAGAGAAACCTTTCTAGGCTTCTCAAAATACCTCTCCAATTCTTCATCCACACTAAGGACAACTGTATAACCCAAAGTGATACCTTGGTCATTCCTCAGATATTTTCTCATTCTCTCTCCTCCATTATGAATGCCCTCATTTCTACTTCTGTAATCCTTCCATTCTGATCCACTAGATTATGAGATTCACAAGGGCAGGAATCATTACTTTTATTCTTACTCTAGTGTCTAGCAAAGTGCTTGCTACACGATAGTGCTCAAAACACATTTGTTAGTGGATAAATGAAGAGGTATCCCTGATACTCTCTCTTATAAATACATTTTCAACTAGCAGTTATCCATCTTGTAAAATCCTACTGCACATCAAGTGTGTCTACTTTATGATGTTTTTCATAGCTCTATAAAATGAAACTTTATAATTTTCATTGGAACTTTATGAATATCTTTAGCACAGGAACACTTCTTTATCTTTGAGCTTTCCACCATGTTAATCAATAAAAGTGTGTTGACTGACTGAATGAGCATAGTACATATGATAAAAATCATGTAAATTATATTAATGTATTTTTAAATACCTAATAAACTTCTAATCAACCAATTGGTGTTGATGGCTCTGAAGAGACTATCTTCAGCAGCTGGTCAAAGACAATTAAAAGTTTAACGCTTCATATTAATGACAGGGATGGCTATGGGGTAGTGCTTTTACAAAGTCAATTCACTGCTGCCCAAGCAGCAACCCTGCTTTGTAAAAGTCTTCATAGAAAATAAAAAGAAACAAGGTTGGAAAATTTGTGCCATTCTTAATTTCCAAGTTATACCAATAATAAATAATATTAATTATACCCAATAAGAAGGGTACCATCTTGAAGAGACATAATTTCTGTTTATGAATGATCAAGGATTATATGAAAAGGTGTTCAATATTGTTAATCATCAGAGTGCTATGAATTAAAACCACAACAAGATACCATTTCATATCCCATAAAATGACAAGAATTAATAGGACTGCTAAAATCGAATGTTGGTGAGGATGTAGAGTAAATGGAGCTCCTCACCATCACTATTGGGACTGAAAAATGGCACAATTACTTTTCTAAGATACTTTTGCAGTATCTTAGAAACTTTGACCAAGTCATTCCACTCCTAGGTATTTATCTCCCCAAAATGGAAACCTATGGTTACAAAGACTTGTATACAAATACTCATAGCATCTTTTTTATAACCAAGTGTGGTATATTTTATACATCAGAATATTAACTGGCAATAAAAGGAATAAATTACTAATATACTCACAATATGGACAAATAATTTTAATGGTAGTATTTGATCAAAATACATTCATTTATATGAATTCAAAAACAGACAAAACTGATCTGTGGTAATAGAAATCATAATAGTAAGTACCTATAGGGGCAAGAATTGACTGGATGGTGGCATGAGGTGATGGGAATGATCGTTTTAGTAAGGTGTTGGCTTTATGAGTAGAATCACTTGACAAATGTAAATTGAACACATTGTCGATGTATTTCCCAGCTTTAGAGATTGTTCTATACTTCCTTATTTACTTGTTAGTCATACAGTATGACTATTATACAAGAAAGCATGAAAAACAGAATCTGAATATGACATAAAGTATCTTGACAGACTGAAATGATGAATTTATTTTCACAGGTTCAATAAGAATAAACTCTTCCTCTCCTCCCAAATAATTCTGTTTCATCTTATATAAATTTTACTCCTATTAAGAAATATGAATATAATTTCAAGTATTTTTCTCTTCACTTAAACCCTACCTTAGCCATGTTAACAATGAAGATATCTAGCAATCTTAAATTCTTTCTCTTCCACTTCACATAATACATGTTGATGTTTCTTATGCAAGAAAACAACTAAGAAAGGCTGATTGCCAAACCTCAGTTATTTGCAGTCAGAATTTTAAAAGGGTTCAGAAGACAAATCAGATTATATGGAAACAGATTCAGTGTTTCCATATCACTGCTATTATACTATTTACCCTTTCATTCCCATACATGATCAATTCGGATAACCTGTAAGACATGTAAAGTGTTGTTGTCTTTCAGAAAAGTATGTATCTATGTGTGGTGTGGTATGTTTATTAGATTAAGGAGGGAAAAATGTAGTGATCCCATGATCTTAAATTTTAAAAGAAAAAAAATGGCTCAACAGGCTTGTGAGACTTTCAAGAATAAAATTTTGACAACATAATAGCAAATAATCCCAATGACTATTTTTTAAAAAGGGTGGTGTATAATAAGATGCATGCCATCATATAGGGATCCTCAAATGAGCTCAGACTGTAAAAGTGTATCAATATAGAATGAAATAAGGGACACATAACTGAGGATAAATATTAAAAAGAATGATACAGAAGTCTATAAACAGTGAGGAAAAGCTTAGCCAGGAATCGAGATTTGTAATAATGTTAAAAACAACATTTAAGACCTTTTCACTTACATTTGGAGAAAGAAGAACCAAGTAGACATAAGTTCACTGATTGGGGCTGAAGAGGGAAGGTTAGGGATACAAATGACACAGAAAACAGAACTGCTCAGCTCCTGTGCTTGTCTGCTCTGTCAAGGAGAATGTTCATCAGACTGGAAAAGGCATAATGGCCCCAGACTAAAAAATGAGAGAACTTGCACAACAGTAGTCCTACTCTGCTGTCAGTGGTCTTTGAGGAATTGTGTTAACACAGGAGATGAACAAATGCCATCTCAATGTTCAAAAAAGAGAAGTCACTGCAACTGTTTCCATCTATTCCTGCTAAAAAAATTTCTGGATGACTGAACAAGGAGCAAAGAAATACTTGTTGACAACAAAAATGTGAGGCAGCTCATTCAAGTTTGTTTTTATGGTAGAAATGTGTGCCTGTGTTTGTGGTTTGATTTCTTTTGCAGTATAAAAACTGAATTTTGCATTTCTAAACAACTCAAAATAACTTATTTTTTCAGTTAATAAAACTGTGGTGTGTGTATGTGTATATATAGTAAGTAAAATGATATAAGTTAGAAGCACTTATAAATATAATTCACTACATTATTTGCTCAAGTAGATACTAATAAAGTTACTTATGGATATAACCATGCATAGTGCACAAACTATATCCAGAATCATAAGTAATTATTCATCCCTTCTTAAGTAGTGGTATTGAAACTCTTCTAGTATCATTTAATAGATTTTTAATGATATTTTTCTACATATTAGTTTTGAGTAAATCAAAGTATACCATGAAAACAGCAAGGGAGAAGGATCATTATAAGTTCCATAGATCCAGTTTACTTGATGCCCTATGAACATGATGCCTTTTATAAAAACTGGGACAAATACTCAAGTGAGGACAACTTAGAATTATTACAACAAAAATATTTTAGGGAAATAGCTGGAAACAGCTCCAATTTTGTTTTTACATTCAAAATAAAAGGTTAATAAGAACTGTCATGGTTTGGAGGCATTTCCTCAGAACTCCCACTCTACACCATCTTTTTTTCCATATATATGTTCTTTTTTCTTATCCTTGTCTTTGATATAAAAACTTTAGTTTATATCTCCCTTAGTTCCATTTTTCTATTAATATTTCATTTTATAGTTTGAAACTTCCTTATACACTGTCTCAAATCTTCTGTGGATTAAAGAAAGGTATAAATCAATAAAATTTAAAACTCAGTTTACTCTTTTAATACACATTTTAGAAGTTTTAATCAGTAAAGACAAACATATAAGATTAGCCTTGTATTTTACATTTAGAGTAATATATTCTCAATGTGAAAGTTATAAAGGAAGAGTATCAATCTGAACATTTACAATACATTACAATAAGTGTCCACCTACTCATCTCTCCTGTTATGACGCTTTGTTCAAACTAGAAATGGCATTTATCATATTGAAAACTTGATTGTGTCAAAGAGGCCAAGATTATTAATATTATGCTAAGGAATTATTACAATAATGTTAATGTGATAATATCTTACTCTTATATAGTTTATAAAGTGTCATCAGAGATGATCTCATTTGAGACCCACACAAATGTATAAGGTTAGCAAAAAAAATGTGTTACTATCACCCTGTTAAAGATGAGAAATTGGTGGTTGATGGATATGTTTATGGCCTAGAAGATAGGATGGTTTCACGGATGCATACTTATCTCCAATATCATCAAATGTATACATTAAATATGTCAATCATAACCACAATCAAGTGGTTATAATTATGAGCCTAAATTACTTGTCTAAGTCATCTTCAGGTATCAGACCCAGGACCAGGCTACAGATTATGATCTTATTCCAGAGAGATTCCCACTACTCAGTATTGTCTTTTTTCTGACTCAAGCACTTAGACACTATAGAGATATGTGGAGACCTAAAAAGTAAAAAATATACAAAATTAGGCAAATTGTATACATGTTTAAATTGTGAAAATAATAAATCAAGTATTTTGTTATTATAGTTGTTCTTGGGAAAAATAAGCTTATTTGATATAGTTTAATTATTAAACTACTTTATCTATTTTGATAGTATTTGTATTTTCAATTAAATGTAATTGTCAAATAAAAAAGTAACATGGAGAAAAATAATGAGGAACATCACCCTAGAATATATTTAAAGCTGATTTAGAGAAGACCACATTATTCCTAGATTAGATTACATGTTTTTGTAAAGTTGCTATATTAGAATGTCATGCAGACACAATTCTTGATAATGTATTTAATGGTTAAAATATTCATAGTGAACATTTGTGTAGAGTTTATTGAATCCAATTTTCTGTTTTCCTTTGAAACAATAAGGTGGATGATTCAATTGTGGTATTTTTTCTGTTAAACTTAATGAAAATTCTGTCCACTATCAATCAATAGAACTATGTTGTTGTTATCCAAACAAATATGCTCAAAAGTAATTTATTTTTATTGAAAATTTCTATACAAACATGATGAAAAATCACAAACAAGGCTCTGATTTTGTTCAAATGCATTTGCTGGCAAGATATACATCAGAGGGTAGGGAAAGCTTTATTCTTATACTTATATTTTTGAAGTTATGTGGACAAATCAGGTGTTGCACAGATGAACAAGTCTTTAGCATTTCTCAATAAATAATATTGGCCAATATTCAGAAATGAAAATATGCACATTACCTTCTTCTCTATTACAATACATTTTGATGAGGCTAATCTGAAATGCTGATGCAACAGTGTGACATCTACTCAGGCCAACAGTAAGGTGTGATGTTTTGTTGCAATGGTTCCTTGTAGTATTAGTTCATAATGTGGTTATGACAGGGTCAACAAATCACATGTCATGCCATAAAAACCAATGATATATGAAGAATAATTTTATTTTCTAAGCATTTAAAATCTTGTTTTATTTTGATGATCACCATAAAAGTTAGAAACAATGTGAAAGTGCAAATGTGATAATAAGTTACTTTTATTTCTTTCAAAAAGAACTCACAAAAATAGAAATAAACTCAGAAGAGAGCATAAACATTAAAAAAATTATCTTTCACTATTTTTAATTCAGCATGTGAAGGTAATTTGGCTGAAGCTCTGCCATTCATAATTGAAAGCTAAAAACAAAACTTTTCCGTGATGGTTTAGAAGTCTCTGTACATAGCAATACATTCCCTATTTGCCAGTTTTAGCAATACTAAAATAAGAAAATGTCCCAATCTCAAGCATGGATGATTACATAAAAGAAATTTATTTGAAAATTCCATTGCATTTTTTCAATATGAAAATCAACATTTAGAAAAATAGTTATATTGTCCCTACATAATAGCCTTTTAGGTAAGTTGATTAAGTTGACAGAGCTCTTATACACTTAAACACTGATGTTTAAATTTTAATTGACAACCAACATTATCTCTTTAGTTCTAGGTATTTAAATGTACAGAAGAAATAAAGTACTATATGTCTATAAGACTAAGAAGATTAATAAGTATTTATTTAGTTCATTATAGCTTACATCAGTTTGACTTCATGGCATTTTAATCTGTGCATAGTCAAACAACATACACACACACACACATTGTGATAAGTGCTATGAAAGAACAACACAGAATGCTGTTAGAGAATAATGGAGAAAATGACCAATAATTGGGAAATTGTTAGATAATGTTATTAAGTTGCCCGTAAAGGCTTTTGAGATGAGGATACTGAAATGGGAGATGTGCAAAGAAAGACAGAGCAAACTAGCTATCTGATGGAGGAGATAGGATGTGTGAAGTCCCCGGTCAAGAAAGGGTTTGATATGTGTAAGCACAAAGAAACTGAAAGAAAATAAGAATGGCTGAAGTTCCTTAAGTATAAGGTGGAAATCGTATAAAATAAATTTAAACATACGGATTCATGAACAACTGGTTGCTGCAATTAACAAAATTGGGAGACAGTAAAATACTCAATAATTGGAGAACAGTTATTTACAATAATAATTTGACTTTTATCATATTACCTTTTAAAATAAAAAAAATGTATAATGAAATTATTAAATAAAGTGTATGGGAAAATTATTAAATAAAATATATGGGAAATAAAATGAGAGTATAAAATAGTATATGTAATAGTATTCTACTTAATAGAAAAAAATATCTGAAAAATCGCTAGAAGGTTGAAAGCAATTAAACCTCTTAAAAAAACAGCAATATATGGGGAGAGAGAAGATGAGATGAGTGCTTTAATTTTTTAGATACTTTTATTCATTTTCAAGGTTTGACAATGAAGTTTAAAAATTATTGGCACAAATAAAACAACTACATACAGCCTTTCTCTAAATATTAAAAATAAACTTAGAGACAGAACTATGGTATTCTTGTGTGCATTTTCATATGGAGCAAAATACTCAGTGAGACAAAATGTTTGAATCCTGTTAACTAAGATAGAAACAGCACCTATATGTGTGTGTAAAGGGGAAGGTCATCTGTCTGTGAGTGTATCTGTCTGTATTTCATGAGGAGACATTTAAAATAATATTTGCTATTGAGCTATTATAAAACAAAATCTATAATAACTCATAAAGCTCAGCATGATTTGCCAAACAATAAGACTTTCATTTGTATTCATGAGTGTTGAAGGGAAAATGCCTAAATATTCATTTGGTAGAAAGATTTAGCTAACTACTGATCTTAAATCCATTTGCTTATCTTCTTTTGGTATAGAAAAAAATTTACAAGAACACAACCATATTGAAATACTGTGGTCTTTATACTCAAAAATCTTTGTTATGTCTATTCTGCCTTATGCAAGTACAGAATTCATTTCAATAGATGTAACAATAAACTAACAAAACAACTCTAAAGTTTTTTGAAAAAAATATTTTAGTAGTAACTCATCTACTGCTTATTTTCAAACATGCATCTAAATAACTGTAGTTATAGATTCAATGCATCACCATATTAAAATAGTAATTAAAATATATTCTTCTCAGAACTAGAACAACTAATCCTAATATTTGTATGGAACCCAAAATAGCCAAAAATAAATCTTTGAGAAATGATAAAGTGGGAGGCATCACACTCCCTGATTTCAAACTATATTATGAATCTACAATAATCAAAACAGCATGATACTTGCATGAAAACTGATTTATAAACCAATGGAATAGAGAGCTCAGAAATAAATCCTGCCTTATATGGTCAATCAATCTACTATAAAGGAAGCAAGAATATATAATGGAATAAACACAGTCTTTTCAATAAGTGGTGCTGGGAAAACTGGATATATACAAAAAGTGAAAAAGGACTGCTTTCTTACACCATATATATAAGAAAATAGACTCAAAATAGATTAAAGACTTAAATCTAAGATCTGAAACCATAAAACTCCTAGAAGAAAATGTAGGCAGTAAACTCTTTGAGATCTTTTTGGACATATTTCTTTAGATAATCAAAACAAAAAATAAACAAATAAGACCACATCAAAATAAAAAGATTTTGCATAGCAAAGGTAACCATCAACAAAATGAAAAGACAATCTACTGAATGGGAGAAGATATTCATAAATGCTATAACTAATGAGGGGTTAATATCCAAAATATATTAGGAATTCATTCAACTTAACACCAAAACACCTACAAACAATCCAATTAAAAAATGGGTGGAGGACTTAAGTAGACATTTCTCCAAAGAGGACATACAGATGGAAAAAAGACATAAGAAAAGATGCTCAATATCATTAATCATTAAGGAACTATAAATCAAAACCACAATGAGATATCACTTCATGCATGTTAGAATGGCTATCATCAAAATATCAACAAATAAGTGCTGGCAAGAATGCGGAGGAAAAGGAATCCTCATACACTATTGGTAGAAATGTAAATTGGTATAGCCACTTGGGAAAACAGTATGGAGATGCCTCAAAAAATTAAAAACAGAACAGCCATATTACACAGCAGTTCCACTTCTGGGTATTTATCTAAAGAAAACAAAAGCACTAATTAAAAGGATATATACACCCTTATGTTTACTGCCTGCTTTGAAAAAAAGAGTATATTATAAAGAAAACCAGACTGAAGTAATTATTATGTAGTTATCTAGACTGATGCTAAATTTGTGCTTTATCACATGATGACTGGTGATTAATTTAATAAAAAGTCCAAAGAAGTAAGATGTAGAAGGCAGAACAATTTGTTAATTTACTAGTTCTATAACTTAGAGCAGGTCATTTGATCTCCTCCAGTTTATTCATTTGTAAAATTTAAAAATTAATATGAGCACCTACCACTTAGTGTTGTAAGGAGAAAGTGAGATGAGTAGCACCTTATATTTTAATTTTTTTCCAGCTTTGTTATGCATTGTTGAGAAAAGTTATCTTCTAAAATTTGATTTATACAAGTGTTCAGGAGCAGTTTTTATTTTGTGATATGAAATACTGGTAGAATTTGCTGGCATTATTAAATTGGCTTTAAATTACAAGTGATGATTACCTGTTCTTACTAGCTACTGATTTGATCCAAAAGTGCTGTAGTATTGCAAGTTCCTAATTGCCTTTTAATCAATATTTAAAGATTTTAGTTCTAACAAGTAGAATGGCAAATGTTGATGCAGCTAGATTTTCAGAGCCTTCTTTGCAAATAAATAATGCTTGGTTTTGATTTTTCCAAATAACACTCAGACTGTTTTCTCCCCTCATACGCATTGTATTAGATCAGAAATGTTCGTCCATGCTTCTAATATGAGTGAATGAGTGTTTGAAAAGCATAAGGAATGTTTCTGGGTCTGTTTCCACCTCCTGTGGGATGGCAAAATATTTGCTATATTGTTTAAAAGGGAAACCCAGCCCTGCACCAAGGTAATCACTTTGGGTGCTTCATAAAGGAAGGTAATGATAAGAACTAGGGCAAATGCCAGGGCCTGCTTGTACTGACTCATCTTCTGCTGTAGCAGGTTAATATACATTTATCCTGGGTAACATTCAATCCACTGAAAGTAGCTTCCTTGTTACTGTGAATTATCGTCAGGATAAGTTCCTCATCATAGGCTTTTGACTATGGAGATTCAAATAATCAATTGATTCAACAAACAACAAGCACCAAAGGAATATTTAGAGTTTATTATTTATGTCTAGCTTTGAAAAAACTCCATCGTGACTGAACAGTGTCAGACCACTGAATTGATCTCTAATGCACTAAGCAAATGCATTTAATTGGGAGGGAAGGCATCTTAGTGACACTCATGTATGAAGTGCTCTAATGTCCTGCTCATATTTCTCTCCCCTTCTGTATTCATTTAACATTTCTATATTCATTATGACCAGGTGCTCTGAGGTATTTTTTTTTTCAGTACTAGAAATGAATAATAACTATGGAGAGTTCTATATATCCTTTTCAGCCTTTTGTTAAATTTATTTTAAAATGTAAGATTTGAAAAGTGTCCACATATTGGAGATAGAAGTAAAAAATATGTGTTCAGGTGTCCAGTGGAGAGAGAAAGCAGTGTTTAATGTTAATTTTCTATTGTGGTTAATTTTGAGGCACCCACAGTTGCCATGAATGTCTGGAGCTTTGACTCACAAAGTGTTATATCACTTTTGGCTTGGGACATTAGTGGGAGTACAATCACAACAAGGACTGAACAAGTTAAAAAAATGACTCACTAGGAAAAAATGCCATTTAAAAATAATAGCAACTTTAAGAGCAATATTACTACCTTAAATTCCTCTAGTATTTTACAGCTTATAAAGCATATTAATTAATTTGAAAAACTTCCACACATTAATCCTATGAAATAGCAGGGACTCCTTTTATATTTATTTTATGACTATGAGTGACCAGAGATGTTCAAAGACATTCTATTAGTTGGGGTTCTACAGAGAAGCAGAACCAATAGAAGGTACATATATCCAGTAATGCCCTCAGATGCACCTAGAATGTTGGACCAAACATCAGGGTGCCTCGTGGTCCAGTCAAATTAAGTCATCAAATTATCCACCACAGAAATTAAGTAATTTGTTAAACTGATAAAGTTGTGGTTGTTATTTCAACTTCTAGTCCAATGTTGTTTTTTCTTTGTACTATACTAATTTGTTATGCAAATGTTCTTCAAGCAAATCTGGAAGATTAAATTTCCTTAAATCATAGATCCTGCCTTATTCAATGTATGAAGAAAGCTTCAGTGCATCCATTTGACAGACCTGGAGCAGTTACTGTCTGCTACTAAGGTTTCCTTTATAGATACAAAAAAAAATGTCCCCATGATTTCTGTCTAATTGCAGCAGCCAAGATTTAATGAGGGGACATGGAAGAAAAGCATGGTGATACAGGGAAAAACATGGAGAGAAAATATTTGCAACCCAGAAATCTCATAAACAGTTAAGACTATAATTTACTTCAGAAAAAGATTCTTTTAAAATATAAGTTAATAAAAAGCAGCAGCTCCAGAGATATTCGTTGGATTGCATATTCATTTCTTGTGGGAAATGAGCTTAGGGACATATTCATAGGAAAAACTGTACAAAGAGGTTCTCTGCAAGTTCTCAATGATGAAAATCATTTTGACGTTGTGCTTTCATTAGAAGACATATACAAAAATGGTTTTTAAATAAAGTTTTTGGTGTCGAATGTCTTTATATTACAAGTGAAAGATATGAAAATATACTGCAGGAAACCACTTGTATTAAAAATATATCATTGCCATTTTTACTTTTTTCAACTAAAGACTTCACAGTCTCTTGGGGTGAGAACTTACATTATTTAAAATGTCTTTTATTAGATAGTTTACTCAAATAGTTTCTCTTGTATGTAGTCAACCTTAAGGCATCATTTTAAAATAACATATTTCTGTTATTATCCATTATTATAGTAGAGTAGCAGGTAAGTGTGTGCTAAGGAAGTACATTTTTCTCCTTGCCATTGCACATTATCATAGTTACCACACTTCCTGGAGACTATACTAGTCTGAAGGTCTCTCCTTTAAATATACCTGTTATTTCCCTTTCTTTAAACTTTTTGCCATTTCACAAGAAATAATACACTAAAAACACAAAATTAAGTTGTGATTATGAGAAAACAGTATCATAAATTAAGCAGTATATTTACAAAACAAATGGCTTAATTACTCAAGTCCTTGTGGTATAGTTTTAATAGCACCAATATTTCCTCAGATTAAATAGACAAAGGCATTAATAACTCAGGTCAGAAAGTGTTTACTGAATTTCTACCATGTACAAGGCAATCTATTAAATCTGAAGTAAAATGAAGACTAATTTATTACTCTCTAGAAGCATTACACTATATTAGAAAACAAGATGCAATGATATAAAAAAGTTAATGTTTTAAATAAAAGCACAAGGCAACAGAAGATGTCATTTGGCAGTAACTGATTAATTTATAAATGGCTTGTATAGATAATAGTGTTTGTAGTTCAGAGAAGAGAGCGATTTTTTCGCAGATGGATGGCAAACAAAAGGTCTACAAGGAGTAATGTGTGAGTTTTCCTGACAACCAAATATATTGAGAGTTGATGGGACATGCTTAATGGCATGTACAAGAATTAGGAAGTGGGAAAACACAGGTAGATTTATGAGAGCATAATTTTGAGAGTTTATTCAAATGCACCTTGAATACCAGGAGCTGAAATTATTTACTAGACCCTGTAAATGAAGAGAAAATCTACTAAGGGTTTGAACAGGCAAATGACATGATAAAAGTGATTTGTGTGATTGATGACAGTCTTGCAAATGGATTGGAAAGGAGCATGTGAAGGTAGACCAGATCAGAGGCAGTTACAATGTAAGGTAGTATGGCTTTTATCTAAGAAAGAACTTGGGGGAAAAAAGAGATATAGAAAAGTAAAAGTGTGGCCTACATAGCAGAGAGAAAGCAAGGTTTGAATGTAGAGAGACTGGAAGAAACAGGAAATTCAGTTAGTTGAGTGCTGACTTGGGAAAGGAGCATAGGAATGATTTTGTTGAATACATGTGAGGATTGTGGTACTATAAAGCTATCCAAGTGTGAGACCCTGGAGGAATTTAAAAATGCAGGAATGGTAGTAGAATTGGAGATTAAGTTTGAAATAGAGATAAACAGATGGAATAGCTAAAGCCCAGAGATTGGTATAAAACCAAAGTCGGGGTTAATAAGAGAAATGAGGTGAAGAAATTATGATGAAATAAATTATGGTTTTATGCATCAACTTCTTAAAAAAAGCCAGTGATGAAAGAAATTTTGAAAACATTTAATAGGAACCAAAATAAAACAAAATCAAAGTTGTGAAGAGACATGTTAAAATAAGAGCATCTCCTCCATGGTCAGGTCACTAAAACTATCTGTTAATGTCAAAAGGACCAAGAAAATTCTTAGACAATGGCACTTTCTGAAGTTATCCTCCTGAATTGTCTCTCAATATACATTATATTTTTATTTTACAAGATTTAAAAATATAAATAATTTAAAATATCTACACAAATATGATTATATACAATCTCTCTTTTATCTTTTACTTGTCTCACCCTTCCATTTCATCCACAAACTTTCCACATTCAAATAACCTAATTATATTTCCATGTTTTATACTCAATATTTTTCTCCAATTTATATAGTCCTATAATGCATGTAATTATATATATATAATTGCTTGTCTCTATAGGACTATATTTTAAAATATAATTTATTTATTGTATATAATTTCATGCATATGATTTTTATAATCAATGCTACATTGTGTTAATGCTTCCTAGTCAACATGTGTATCTCAAATGCATACATTTTAATAGTTGCATAAGAGTCTATTTTTAGATATTTTAAAATGTATTCAATGATTTTTCTGAACAAAAGTTATTCTTTGTCTCCCCCCTTTTCCCATTATAAACAATGCTGCAACAAATACTCTTGCACATACATTGCTTATTACTTGTATTTTTATTTTTTAGGTAGGATCACAGGAAGTAGTAGCATACCATTATTTTTCCAATTTTATGCTTTATTTTCAACCTTAACCTGTATGAAAGGTCATTTTTTTCTTATTCTTTAACTCCAAAGCCTACTTAAATATTACAAACTATATTTAATTAAAAAAATAATCTCCTAGTTTTAGAATTGTCAATGTAATTTGTAGAAATAATTACCTATATGCCATATTCCATATCCAACACTTCTGTGAGAGCAAGAAACATGTCTAATATAATTTTTCTCTTCATACATGTTAATAGAGAGCTTTTCTTATAAAAGACAAAAATATAAATTGATTTCTTTATGCCTATAATTTTAAAAATATTACTTAATCAATTTTTAGGAAACACAAGAAATATACTGCCTTTAGAAAACTGTCTTGTTATATGCATCATAGGTTCTCTTACAATTCCCTTTAAGATTCTGGTAGCTTTTAATCAGATATTGGTGATTGACAAAAGAAATCTAGTAAGAGAGCTGGAAAGAGAGTCATATTCAAGTCCCTAGCCTTAGTCATACAGCTATAAAATGAATTTATAACATTAAAATATATATTATTAGAATTATTATAGGATATCATTATGCCTTTTCCCTTCCTTTTCTTAGACCTTATACTTTTGTTAGGCAGAGGATGAGAGGAGATGGGTATTAGTAGAAACGATACTAAAAATAAATTAAAATTCTTCTCCAATATAAAAAGAAATCTTACTGGTCTTTATGATAGAGCATTGTCCTTCGTGTTCACCAAAAGTCTACAATACAAAACCAGCCAATCCCTTGGGAGAATGTAGAAAGCTTGGAGGAAATCTAATAATATTTTATTTGCAGAAGGAATTAATATGGCAGTACCTTTCAAGTTCAATTCAATCATAAATGTTAAGAACAGATTTGTATTTACATCTAAGCAGAAGCACAGTGGATTAAAAAGATTTCAATATAATTTAACAATCCCTTTTTTCAAAATAGGGCATTAATTGAATGCAATGACACCGAAGGCCATCCTTCCAATAAATTCCCCTATAAACGTTCCATAAAAAATTTAATATGCTACAGGTTAGGGAATATAGGTAATTAAATGTGTCACAGAGGCAGAAAGAAGACCCTGGGAAAGTAAAAGATTGTAATTAAGAGTTGAAAGAATAATTCTGAAATAAATAAATTATTTTAGGAAAATCTTATTAGTATGTTAATCACTTGAGTTCCCTTATCATGAGGAGAATCTTAATAGGTGCTTGGGGCACTGATAGCCAAACCCTTTCTATTTTCAGATGCTAGGAGTTTCATAGCAGATGGGTTCTAACCTCGATTACTTTTATAATAAGAACACTGTTGCTTGTCAAGCTCCAATCTTTTTAATACACTAATGTCAGATGGAAACAAAATCGACTCCTGGATGGCAAGCAAGCAAGCTGCACCGGGATTGAGTAAGACTAGAAACTATCATCTGTAACACAGAGATAAGCCGAGCTGAATTCTATGTGGTCTTTTGAGACTATATTATGTGAAATGAAGAATTTACAAGCAGAAACAGTAGCTAAAAATCTCATTATTATTGACTTTTGAGTAGGCATGGTTTCTGGTTTTTCATGCCAGTCTATAAAAGACTTAACAAAGATGGGAATGTGAGTACACACACAAAAAATTATAGCAAATGAACAGAATCTGGGACTAAAATAGGAAAATGTAACTGTGCCTCAAAAGATTGAACTGTACAGGGTTTGTTTAAACAAAAGCTACATAAATCTTTGCCCAGTTGGCTGTTCAGGAAAATAAATGGAAGTAAACAGAGGAAAACAGACCACAGGCTAGAAGAGTTTGTCAAGAACGATAACGGGCATGGAAGCAAAAGGATTTAAAATGATAGCCCATACTCTGTAAATAATGCAAGCTCTTCAGGATGCACTAGAGACCCAACTTGACAGCATAATAATTTTAGCTAAAAACCTACTATTCCAACCATGAGACTCCATAAACTAAAGAATAAAGCTGAGGAGTTTTATACACCCAAAACGACAACTGCCGGAAGTGTGGGAAAACTGCCACCTTTAAATCTCAGATTTTATCCTTTAGTTGTCCATGACATTGCCTGAGAGATTTTGTAGCACTTAAACTGGATAAGGAAGACAATTAAAGCATCTTCATTTTTGCCTAACCATGCTAAACACAGGAATGACAGATATAAAGCAGAAACTTTGTGCAGGTGTACACAGACAAAATTTGGTTGACAACACAAGCAAAATTACTAAAAAGGAGCTAAAGATACAAAAGTAAGTTAGGTAAAATTCCCACGAATGTTATTTCTTTCCTTCAAAGTATTTTACTTCTCCATTAAAATTCTCTGACATCGATAAAACACAGTTTAGTAGGACAGGTGAGAAAAATCTTAAGGAGCCAAAACTAATAATACCATGTATCATCAGGAGAACAGTCTGGCAAGAAACCTTCTTTTCTCATTAACCTTCTGTGGGCTCCGCACTTGACAAGGGATGGAGCTATTCCCCCAGAGGTGGGATTCCCACTGACACAGACTAACTCAAGAAAAACTGACTGGAAGTTGTACATTAGTCATTTGTACAACACTGAAGCATCATTAGCCCTCAGAAAATTTTATTTCAAGGGGAATATACAGGAGCAGGCTTGCTTTATATCTGACCTCACCACTCTAACTTAGCCATTCATGTAAAGAGAAATGAATTACTCCCTATTGGTCTTTTTATTGCAATCTTGTGACCATAAAATTTCAATGGAACTGTTCTAATGGTTTTAAAATGCCAAGTTAAGAAATTTTCTAGTACCTGGTTCTCAAAGTGAACTCAAGAGAAGTTAAAGAATTCAAAGAAATCATAGACATTTCTTCAAAGCTCCAAATAGTTTTTGGTAATGATGAATTGTAAACAGTGTGTGCAATACCACTGGTATCTTTTCTTACAGTTCTTCTCAACTCATTTGTGACTCTGGGGAGAAAATGGTATTGTGAAGTTCTAAGTTGCGTTGGTTATTAAATATGTATTTATATATTAAAATATTTACTTATTCATTTATGGTAAAGGGGTAAGAAGTAGTAAAATAAGCTCACAGGGGGAAATGAGTAAGAACATTGGAAAATTGCCAGTCAATACTTGAACAGTTGAAATGATGCCTTAGCATAATGAATGCATTAGAAATACAAAAGAAAATATGCAAAAATTATCAATAAGTTTATAGGATTCTGGCTGATTTTATTTATCTTTGGTGTGCTTTCTCATTTTTTTTTCAGATTCTACTATTTAGGAAAAAAACTATTTTTTTTAGTAAGAAAAATAAAATACAAACAAAAGTTGAAAAGTTATGCATTCTGTAGATAATTTCTATCATGTCTTGAGAGATTTTACATGAGAGTCCAGCACTGGCCAACCAGAAATTGCTATATATATTTTTCTTTGTTGATTGGAAGGCAGAAATGGAGGCAGAGAAGGGGATCAAAAGAAGAATAATAGTTTAAATAACTAGCTCAATTCAAAAGCAAATTAAGTTTCTCTCAAGGGTAGTCAATTGGTAATTGTTAATTGATAATTAAGAAAAATGAGTTTTCTTTTTTGTGCACTCCACAACATAGTTCCATATTTTCACATTAGCTAAAGGTTAAAGCAAAACTGATACAACTTTGCAGTTATGTGTTAAGTACTTTTCATAAAAGGAGTTGTATCTGTGGTGAATCTAAGGACTTCATTTACTTGTTAAATGTATCTTTGCCACGATTTTCTGTTTTTCCCTATGCCACTAGCAACACACATAGTAGTACACATGGCATTTGATTCCCATTTCTTTTTTTGCATAAATTTTCCTTTCTGGGAAACAGGAAAACATGAAGGACAAATAAAAACTTCAAATTATGTTCAAAAACTTATAAGCATTATTGCTGGGCTCCTTAACAAAAGTGAATTAACCATGGTTTTATGCCTGTCAAAAAACACAATATTAGCATAAAAAGTACTGAAAAAAGAAAAATGTGTATTAGAATTTTGTCAAGAATGTTAGTGCTAATGCAATCAATATAAAATAAGTACGATAAAATACTACCATTTGCAACAACATGGATAGACCTCAAGATAATCATACTAAGTGAAATAAGCCAGACAGAAAAAGTTGAAAATCACATGATATCATTTATATGTGGGATATAAACCTAAAAGCAACAAATTAACAGGACAAACAGAAACTCATGGACATGGACTATAGACTAGTGGTTACCAGAGGGGTGGGGGTGGGGAAGAAGGGGGAAGGTAGACGGGGCAAAGAGAATCAAACATAGGGAGGTAGGGGGAGGGAGAGGTGGGTAAAGGGAATCGAATATATGGTAGCTGAAGGAAACTGGTCTTTGGGTGTTAAACACACAATAGAATATACAGATGTCAAATTATAATGCACACCTGAAAACTATATAATTGTATTAACCAATGTTACCTCAATAAACTTAATTAAAAATAAAGTATGAATCTTTGAAATATCAATGCTTCAAGGAGGTAAAGTGAGGTTCATTAACATCTTTCCACTCAGGATAGTTAAAATCACTATCAGGAAACATCTACAGGAAAAATAACTGTAGAAAATCTGGGAGAATCTTCCAGATTTTTACAATTTAGTCTTCAAACATTGTTTATTTAGTGGTCATCACTTCAAACCTCAAGGGACAGTAATGAACTCCAAATACCATTCAAAAGGCAAAGAACAAGGAACATCATATCATTTGAAGCCCTAATGTATACATATTTGTATACTGGGAATCAGGAACAGAAATGGCAAGGTCAATCAAAACATAGCTGCAGAATTTTCTCTAGTTGAATTAACATCCACATTTTAAGCACCTAATTTTGATCAATTGCTAAAGAAGAAAATATGTGGGCCTTCAATTTTATATCAGCTGTGATATAAAACACAGTAACTAGTAGGTATAGTTCCTTAAACTTCAGGACTGCTTTTTGTTCACTGCAGTATCCTTAGAATTAAATAGAGTTCCAGGCATGTCGCAGACCCAAAACAATAAAAACGTGTTGAATAAATTAGTAAGTGGGTGAATAGCTGAATGTAGAAGTAGATGATGAGCCAGCATAATGATAAACAGTGTCAAAACCAGGCTCGACACTGAGAAACAACTGACCTTAACTACATCAATACAATGACATCATCTATAGCAAGGGAAAAGGGAAGGGATAGTTTACTTTCAAGAAAATTTGCCATTTATAATTTGTAAGCAGTTTATCTTTCACTCCACATGCGAGTTTAGTTCTTTTCAATTAATTCTTTTTTTTCCTTTGCCCTCATAACGATCCAATGAGAAGAATCTCAGTCAAGTACTGCTACAACAAATTACTTGAATTGGGTGAACCCTAAAGATAATTCTGGTGGCTGCACTGGCTAGACTTAACAAGCCACCCTATATATCGGGATCTTGCTTTATTTGTGTATTCAATCTTGGACTGGCCAGTTCTCTCTCTTGGGTCTTCCAGTTTTTATTTATAAAATTCAGGTACTAGATCAGGTAATTATTAGATCCTTCATGCTCTTAGATTTAAACCTAATTTGCACACTAGACTCACTATAGAAGCTTAAAAATTTTCCATTCCCCAAAATCAGAATTTCTGCAAGTCGTTCTAGGCATACCTATTTTTTTTAGAGCTTCCTAGGTGATTCCCAACATGTAGCTAAGACTAAGAAGAACTCTCTCTTTGAAGACTCACTGTTGTCAATTGAGCGAATTAAACATACTTTAATTTCAGAGCCATAAAATACTTCTTTGTATATTTTTATGCCCAAAGTTATATATTTCTAGAGTAAACATACCTATTTTTTAAAGGGTGCACAACTTTTTAAAAATCACATTCTAATGCAATTATTAATATTCTAAATTTGCCACCAATTTTCAGTATTGCTTAGTATTTTGGGGCATGGATGGCTCCATAGTTCAAGATTTCTGCATATTTAAGAGGTTGTTTAAAGCATATTTTATTTTAGTCTGTCAGTAGATGTATATTCCTCCTGCTTTTAATAATGAAAATTTCATTTTAAGCGATAATCCTTAAAAAGGATTTTCTGGCAAAATAGTTTATATCATAAGAGCATATGGGAGTTAAGAATAATTATTCAGAGAGTATCTTTCTCCAAAGAGCTGAACGCACTTTATGAAATTCATCTAATTAATGTTCACACTATATCCATGAGAAGACAGTGGACAGTGAAGCCTAGATGACTCAGAAATGAACTCCTATTGCATTCATTGAGAGGATAAGAATAAACCCAGCACCACAATGCACAAATGCAGGCTTTATATAGTCGATCACTGTTTTTCACTCTGTGACAATAATTACATTTTAATACATCAAAATAAAGAGGAAGAAATGTGCTAAATCAGCTGAGTTATTTTCCCCATGCTTTTAAATAATCACACACTTAAAAAAATCTGATGCTTTAAAAATTCCAGATGCCTTAGCATTACATAGATACAAAATCTGATTAAAATGTGGGACTTCCTTCAGAGAACAAATAATATTTACACTGCTTTTTATTTACACAATAAATGGTAAGCATTGTCAATATGTGTGGGCATATTTACACTGACTTAACTGTTACAACATATGCCTGTGTACTTTTTTTTTATGATTGTGTAATTTTATCCCAGACAACCTGACAAGTGAAGGTGATTTTAATATCATCACAAGAAAAGCATTAATTAAATGCATACATATAAACACATTTTGATGGAATGGAGGAGATATAAAAATATGATTGCATAGTAGTCAAAAACAGAAAGGCAGATTTAAAAAAGTAGCAACTCAAAATCTTTTTTCCTACTTTAAATCACAGTCTGTAGTTGAGCTTTCCCACTGGGATCATGTCTTAACCTGACCTTATTTCTTTAACCTGGTCAAATTTCCTCCAGAATAAAATTAATAAAAGAATTCACAAAAGGCTTACAATTTCATTAAAATAGATAAAAAGTTCTGTCTTCATAAAAATTTCATTGGCAAACTGAAAAGCACAAAAGAGTACTTATAAATTCTACAATGCATGAACTGTGAAATCCTTCATTTTTAAAATAAAGTATTTAGTAAATAGCATTGTTTATCTTTTCACATAGTCACACTATGCTGACAGAAGATGAGTATAAGTACAATAGTTCTCCCTCGAAGAAATTTTTTGTACATTTTGACATTATGTGTACATTTGAGATATGCTCAACTTATCTCCTCACTTTGCTCTTGGGGGAATTGCTGGTAAATATTTCCTGCCTGAAGAAAGAATTAATACTGATGATTATCAATATAAATAAAATAATCAATTCTATTCACAAAAGTGCAAGCAAAGGCATCAATAAACTAATGGTAAAACAGTTTAATTTTTTGTCTTTTCAGGAAATTCCTTATACTAATTGCTGACTCCATACTTTCCTATTTAAGGTACTTAGTTAAACATTAATTTTAGCAATGAATCTCTTGGAATTTATAATGCCATCAAAGAAATGTACAATCTCTTAAATATATTTTGTACCTATATCTGACATACAGATGAAAATTATATTTTTGCATGAGAAATTTATCATGACTAAAAGTAATAGCAATATCATCTAGTGTTAAAAGGGCACATTTAAAACACTGCACATTGCCTACTATATCATGAAGACAAAAATTATTCTGATAAGTTAGATGGATTTTACTTAATGTCTTTATCAGAACAATTAATATCCTGAACCGCATGAAATGCTGAACCACATAAAAACAATGATCTATAACTTTTCCCTTAAAATCAGACATTTACTTATAAAATATGCATGAGAAACCCAAATGAAATTCTCATAAATTACCCTTTAAGGCCAATTCTTACATATTTTGAATTTAAGAGTCAATGTGTGTTCCTTCAAGAAGAAAAATTCCTCAGGTTTTTTACTATTTAAAGTATATTTTTTTTCTATTATAAGGCTGCTATGTAAGGTAACACCAACAACCCTGATGATGTTCAAGTTTTGGCCCTTGGTTAATTCTTGCTTTATAACATATTAAATGATCACATTGTATAGAATTTGTGCTTTCCAATAGATTACCCTCTAGCCACATGCAGCTATATGAGTTTAAATTAATTAAAATTAAATGAAGTTAAAAATTCAGTTCCTCATTCCCACTAGGCACATCTCAAATGCTTAGAAGCCATATCATAGAGCATTTCTAACATTGCAGAATGTTCTCTTAACTGAACTGATATAACACTGCCATTTGTTTGTGTCTTCCACTAGTTTATCCCTTGAGGGGAGAGGCTATATATACCATAATGCATTATTAGATACAGACTTGCACATATAGATACTTGAAAAATAGAGCCAACAAATAGATCTTATTATTATTACCACAGATTCTGCCTTACATATATGTTGCTCTTCAGGTTAAATGTGCTTTTATATATCAGTGTTCACCAGGGGCTGGATGGGGAGTGAACTGATTACAATGGAGGTATGAGAAAACTGAGGTGATAAAAATATTCTCTATCTTGATTGTGTTGGTGGTTACATGACTACATATGTTTGTCAAAACTCCTCAAACTGTACACCTAAAAAGGGTGAATTTGACTGCATGTGAGTTATACCTCAATTGAACAAAAAGGAATTGGAAAGGTGGGAAAAGCTGTTTTTATATGCATTTTAAAATTTGATCCTTGAGTTCTGGAGCAAACAGACCAGAGACTACTGCTGGAAAAACAATAGTCAGATACATTTGAAAACCAAAGGAGGAAGCATCAGGTGTATATCAGGATGCCAAGCAATTTAGGGGTATGCCTTTATAAAACTGTCATGGGTTAAGATTTCGCTCAGGGAAGACACTAGCAGATCTCAATGGGCAGGCTCCCCATTCTTACCCCCACCTCACTGACTCTCTAATCATATTTGATTTTGCCATCTGTTCCTTCTGGCAAACAAAGGTTCAGAAAGAATAGTGACAGCTTCAATAAGCTCATCTTCAATGATATTTTTGGAATCATCAGAGGGAAAAAATCAATTCTGTTGATTTAATCCACTATTTGAGTACTTATTTGTGATGTATAAATACAGAGCTATACTAGTTCGACATGGTTTCATTGATATATGATTCTAAAACAGTGGCTTGAAAAATATGTGTAATCAATTCCCATTTCTACACTGCACAAAAGTGAAGACTGTCATGTGCCTACCATTCTGAGACATTCTGAAGGTTAATTAGAAATTGAGATCATGACTTCCCATTTCCTGGAAACTAAACCTTGTGATAGAATATAGCAAGCAGTTCAGCATGTGCAAGGAAAGATGAGATTTCTGCAAGGTCCTGTAAGCAGGACCTTGATGGGGACTTCTATGTGAAGAATGTCCTACCTACCATGACGGTTGAAGCCTGACCCTGCCTGTTAATCTTCAGAGCAGAATGCAAGGCACATCTGTTGACACTGTCCTTTCACTTTAATAAATGCTGGTTACTGTTGCCTCTCTGGTGTCTTTTAATTCGTTGTCATTACTTTGTTCTGTATGGTGAGGTTTACCACAAAGGGTACAAAGGGAATAATTTATTTATGAAAAGGTATGTCTCTGCTCATCAGAATAAATTATCCTCAGAAGGATCTGCATAAACAATCCCATCTATTTTTTTTGGTAAATACTGAGTAAACTATTAAAAGGGCATTGAGGGGCTTGCATATCTTCCCCAAAGAATGGAGTCCTTCCTGGTTATCTACCTTCTAGAATTGGAAGAAACACTGATTTTTACCCTTGCCAAGGTTATAGAAGATAACATGTCACCTTCATATCTAACAATAACAATTCTCAAGTTAAAAACTTTTCCATCTCAAAAGTTCTAAAAAATGTTTCAGTTTGTTAAATCTATGATGAGAGCTTGTGTCCCGTTATCTCTCATTTCAGTCTATAAGCAGTACAGGTATGTCTGGGGCCTGGATTTTTTTTAAGAAAAGGGATGAAAATTCTGTTTGTCTTCCATGAAGGACTGAGTCTTAGCCCTGTAGATAGCAATAGTTCACATGGTGACCACGATATACCTAATTTGGTTTGCCCATGCATTTACCTTCCATTCATTGACCTCTTGTTGAAGAGGCAATCTGTCTGATATATGATAAAGTGAGGATGGAATGAGATAGCAGATACAAAGTACCTAGTTACAATGCCCATAATAGACAATTAATGTCAGAGCTTTACTGTTAGTAATATTCTTGTTCTTATTCTATTGAAATTTGCTCTCTTATAATTGGTTTATTGATACATATAGCTTTCTCCATATGTATGGTAAGCCCCTAAGACATTTTTTATCCTCCTCTTTATCAAGCCTTTCTGGCTCTATAAAAAATGTTACTTTATTTCTACAGAAATTATTTCTTCAGCTAGTTGTGACCCATAGTTTGGAAGTTAAGTTTATTTTTGTAGTTATCCTTTTCCCCCAGAACAAAGCAAAATTTCAATTTAACTTAGCAAATAAGCACAGTTTTTAATTCCCAAAGTCATGCATAAACAAAAACTACCCCCAAGAGGTTCTTGATTTAGCTCTGCTATTATATATCTTCAATTAGACGACAGAATTTAAGAAATGGGAGTTCAACATCTTTGTCTATTAGGTGAAATGGTTGAACTACATGACACCTAATGTCTTTGCCATCTCTGAAGTTACTGTTTGTTATATGACTAAGTAAAATCGCTGAACCATAAATTGTTTAAACAATTTTAGCACCCTGGGCTGATACATCCACAGAGTAAAGATTTTGGCAAACTATCTTAATGTTATAATGGACAGTGCTGGAAAACAGAAGCTTTTCAAAGCAAAACTTTACCTTGCTTATTCCAGACACAGTTTTTAAAGAATCTTAGTTTTTTTTTCTCAAGATTTACCTCTGTGCTTTTCTTGTAGTAAGTAGGTGATAACTGCTAAATGAATAATGGTGAATCTTAGACTTGGAAGAAACATAGAATTTAGATATCTATCTCGTTTACTGCAACAATTTTTAAATTATTTAAACCATTTTGTGAGAAAAAATATGCCATCAATTGACATCATATTTGCTTACATTTTGAAGTTTTATATTTCTATCCTTAGATCAACTCAGTTTTATTATTTTCATTTTCTCAGGCTTTTTCCGCTTTAGCATAGCTGATAAAATTCCTTCTGCTCACACTAAATCTTTAAAAATATGGAGTATTTGAAAAAAACCTTATGTTTTAGGTATATATGTATAATAAACGTATTGTATAAAGATATGAGCATACATCTCTTAACGCCAAATGCTGCTTGGTGGTTAATTTTCTAGATTTATCCATTCTCTAAGAAAAGGTCAAAATTCCAGAGGCAAAAAAATTGGCAGTGCTTTAAATTCATATAACTTTGTAAAATTTTCAGTTTATAAATTTCTTATAATTTTATTTAATTTTGACAATAATCCTGAGACATATGTAGGCACTCCTATTTTATAAAGAAAGCTAAACAACCCAAAATCTAGTAAGTTAAGTAACTTATTTAAGGTCATGCACCTAGTTTGTGGAAAAGATATTTTGACTTAACGTTCAAAATTCTTTGCACTATACCATAGTTACTTCTTCTTTACATCTAGAAACACTACCTAAAATTTATATTTTTAAAGTACTTTTGTTTTTATTCCTAAAACATATTAACCATATATATACGATATTACATGTTGAAAATTAGTTGTGTGAAATTGTGACAAAACCAACAAGATACAAACTACAATAGTTTTATAGTATTTGTATCTCTCTCAATACATTTAAGGATGAATACTTTACCAGAAGATGGGTTAAAACAAACTTTCAGCCATAAGAAAGACTGCTGTTTGTGTGATCCATGGATATATGATTCCCAGTTAACCTTATTCATCCTGGGATCAACTAACCTTAAAGAACAGGACCTTCAGAAAAGAAATCCCTCTGCTAGGTTTAGGATGAATGAGTCCATCAGAATTATTTTTTTTTCTTTTCATTTTAAACCTGTGTCGGACAGTTAGAGAACATGTTTCTGTTGTTTGCTAATTCCAGTTATATTCTTTGTCACATTCCTTTTCTGCCAAACAAATACAGCAGAATTTAAGAGAAAGTGTTCCAAAACTTTAATCATTATGAAAAACACAGTACCTTGACCTTGTATTTTAAAGTTAAATGGAATGGCATTATAAAAATTAAATTGGTTCCTGCTCATTTCCGTAATATCCTTTAAGAAGGCTTGCCTAGCCTAGAGTGGATGTCCTATTTCTTTATCTTTCTTGATGACCTCTCATGCCTGCGAGTCAGCTCATTTTTCTTTGCTGAAGACTGCACCCCACTGCTGCATGCACTCTAAAAGTTCCATTAAAATCTAGGGCATCATCACTCATTCTTATCTGCAGCAGGCTGCTGAACAGTGCCATACCAGCGATTGCATGCAAACTAGTCCCAAAGGACGATATTAGTTATATACATTGTCATCCCATAAGGAGAAGTATTCCACCTGGATCCTACCTTATCTCACATCTAGCCTTTCAAACATGGCTCCCAGAGTCAGTGCTATGAAAGGGTCTCTTGCAACAGCAAGCATTACTTAAAAAGCAATTTAGCAGCAAGAAATTAGCTTTTTATAGGACAACCTTTATTAAACTCGGTGTGAGATGAGCTAGCATCCTGGATTTTGCTTCACACTCACTGAAACCACACAGGCCAAAAGTAGTTTCATATTAAATACTGTACTATACAAAAATTATATGTATTCCTCCTCTGGTCTTGATGAATTCTTTCTTCGGATGCATATGTTAATAAGATAATGAGGACTGAGAATTGAACAATAGCCTAGGATTTAGCATTCCTTTTGTTGTCCTAAAATGTGAAGAAATATCGATACTACATATTCGTGGAGACATTCCCTAACCACTGAGAATTGCTCACTGGCTGTTGACAGAGATGGGGAAGATTGATGAAAGAGCTGGGTCAAAATGAGAAATTAGGAATATTAGCACCTTTTACTTTTTATAATATCAAACATTATTGTTCTAAACAAACCAATAACAGGGCATGTTTGTGGAAATGGTATTTGATGTCAAATATCATTGTCAAACTTGTGACTGATTAATCCATTTTACATGATAATATGTAATATCATTAAATAATATTAAATGAAATACCCATAAACATGATACTCTAGATAATTTTCTAATAAGCATGATACTCTCTATTTTAAAGAAGTGGTGAATGTGCCAGGCTAAAAAACATTCCTAAGATTTTGATTACTTAAATCTTTCAATAAAACTTGGTTTGGGGAAGGGGGCTGAGGTGGTTAGGTTTTCAATGAAAGCACACGAGTCCTGGATACAGTTTCCAGAGATAATAAGCTCAGTTCTAAAAGATCTTAGTTTAAAGGCAGCTAGATACCACTCTACGATATCTATGTAATAGTCTGTTCCTCCCTGACCTCTGCTAACAAATATATATCTGGAATCAACTGTAATATTTTGTGTTGGGCCACTTTCCCTGAGAGAATTGTGTTTCTCTGTTTTTTTTTTTCCCCTGAAACTGTCAGGTTGGTACTTCCAGGATGAATTTTGATCTAAATGAATTCCTCTCAAATATTTATTATATAGTATAAAGACAAAAAATAAAATAAATACTGGGAAATTAAGAGAAATGTTGCTTTGGTTATATAATCTATTTTATGTGAACTAATTCTACTAAGTCTAAAAATAATGATGAACACAGAAATAAATGTCAGATTTGTAGTTTCAATAAAGCAAATACATGTGTTATAGGGCCTTTTGTAAGAGTTTGTGGTCAAACTTTTTGTATTCTATAAACGTGAATTTTCCCTAGAACAATATATTCAAAGTCTTTATTACTACATTCTCCAGATTTGTCAAGGGGCACTTAGTGGGTTAAATAGTTTTCTCCCCAAATTTACATATATTTGGAACCTTAGAATGTTACCTTATTTGGAAATAGGGTCTTTGCAGATATAATTAGTTATGGTTTTGGAGATGAAATCATCCTGAATTTAGGGTGAGACCTAAATTTAATGACTAGTGTTCTTACAAGGACAGAAAACACAGGAGACACACAAAGAAGAGGGGCATGTGAAGAAGGAGAACAAATTTGGAGTTATGCTGCCATAAATCCAAGGAAAGCCTGAGACCACTAAAAGATGAAAGAAACAATAATGGATTATTCCTTAGAAACTTCAAAAGGGCTGGTTGTCCTTGAACTTGGATTCCTAGCCTCCAGAAATGCAAGAGAATAAATTTCTACTAAGCTACCCAGTTTGTAGTAATTAACATCAGCCCTAGGAAACTACTACAGGGAGTATGGTTGTTGTTATCCTAAATTGCCAAGTATTTAGAAAGTTTGTTTTCAGCATCCATTCACCACCAACGTATATGTGAATTTTAGCAAAGGATGCTGAAAGCTGGTGAACTTTAAGTCTAAAGATTGACTAATGGTGAAGATTTTAGGCAGAAGACATGGCAGCACCAGGGCAGGAAGAAATAGTTTTTTAAGCCAATGATCTATTTTCCAGTATCTGTTTTGTACCCATCATAGATGACAACAATTTATTTGGAAAGTTTTAACATTGTGAACCTCAGAGTTTTAAAACAAGAACAAAATCCCTCAATATTTAACTAATAGTAAAGCCTTTAATCTGCTTGAATGGTAATGGAGACAGTTTATTTTAGCTAAAATGTTAAGACTATTGGAGAATTTTTCTTTTATTTGCTAATATAATGGCATTTTAATGTATATGTAAGATAAGACTCATCAAGAACAAATGCAAAATTCTCTCCTACATGTAAATATTTGGAAATAGGTTATTGGTACTGCTCAGGACCATTTTTCCTGCCCACTGAGACCATAAGGGCATGGTGAACTTGGATATGACTATTAGCAAAGATACACCTTGAGTAAGCAGGGTAGCTGGAACCTCTGAGAAGGGAATATAGGTGTTCTCTCCTCCATTTGCTTCCCACTAAGGGTGATTAGAAAGGTGAGCAGGTGGTGGAAGTTGAAATAGGATGTATTTTTACAAAGGATATGAAGAGAGTAATATAAACATAGATTTGTGGAGCTTTGAAGAGAATAATGACTAACATATACTGAGTATCTACCATGTGTCAAATACTGTTAATCTCTTTTCATACATATCTTTATTTAATTCTAACAGTAATTCTGTAAGATAAGTAGTGGCATCCCATTTTACAAGTGAAGCACTTGAGGCTCACAGGGGTGAAACAACTTGCTGGACCTTACACAGCGTGTGTGGGTTTAAACTGTGCACTTTCTATCTCATCCTCTCTGACGTAAAGAACCTTACAATGTGGTTTTACATCAAGATAAATAGACTTGAGAGTTTGGGTATGAATAAGAAACAAAAGTGTAAAATGTTTTTAACTACAGATTTAATTAAGTCCCCAAAGTGATGTATAGGAAGTAAACACTATAGTAGGTCAGAGGTGGGAAAAATCAGAGAAGTTTTCACAGAAGTGTGATGCTTTGAGCTGATCTTGAAAAATTAAAAGAAAGGCAGCATATCACAGCCCATATAGGGGAGGAAGCAAAAAAAAAAATTCTAGCATGAACTAGAAGCAGGAAAGTTAGAAAGTTGCTTGAATGTAGAATGTGAATCAGGATATATGAATTAATTTGAATCTGTGAGGATTGAAAAGCCTTTAATATTTTGGGGGTTGGTAACTGATATAATGAACCCAATATAAATCTTAGAAAGGTTAATAAAATGGTGCCGTAGTGAGATTGAAAAGGGGGAGATGGGAGGCTAACTAATCTAATAATCAAGCACAAGATGTTAAATTCTTAGGTACTGATAGAAGCAATAAAACTAGAAAATATGAGCGGAAGAAATGGATATTAACAAGATTGCACATGGCTAAAAAGGAGTAAAAAGTGTCTGAAGAATAAGAGAAAGATAAGTTAGTCAAAAAGTTTTGATTGCTCTTGTTGGGGGTACCTGGTAAACAAGTAGTTCTCCAAATACAAAGCTTTTTAAGCACCTCAATTACAGTCAGTGCCTTTTTTGTAGCTTAAAACTTCGTTATAATTTTCTCTTATTTTATGAGAAATAGAACAAAGAAGCAATATCCCCTTTTAAGTCACTGGAATCTGTGCATATGTTTAAATTTATAGATTATAAATGTTTTTAAAAGTTCCTTCAAGATTGAATTATTTCAGTAAACTACATATTCAATGAGAGTGAGTTATTTATTCTGTGGAGAAAATTGAAATAAATTAATATTTTTCTTATGGAGAAAAATACCACAAATATATGGGCCCAAAAGGGTTAATACAATTAATACATTTTTAAAAGTGTATTTTACTTTCAGATGATACCTAATTTACATGAAAAATGAAGTTTAATACATTTAAAGGCCCTTAGGAGTTCTTCAAAACTACACAGTTCCAGGGTATTATAATCATTATTAATTAGAGTATTTTAAAGTTCAGACCAGATAAACTTCCAGGAAAAATAACTTAAATTTATTTGAAAGGTCACAGAAATTTATTTTACTTATCTGACCACATGGTGATAAAAATAGAGAACTTCTAATAAAATCCAGCTCAACTGTGTAGGTAGTACGATATAGTGGAAATGATCTACTGGATTTAGAATTAAGAGACTGATTTCCTCTTATGCTTCCACCATACTAATGGTAATTTTTAGCCATGCTAGCTAATCTTCATATGCCTTAATTTCTCAGCTGTAAAATGGGCACAATAATGTTTACTTTAGCTCATGAGGACAAAGGTGCTTTTCCCCTTTTCCCCCATGCTGTACTCCTAGCAACTAGAACCATGCCTGATACATAGCAGGGGCTTAAAATATTTTTTAAATTAATAATTGGATGTATGTATGGATGAATGAATCAACACATATTACAAGTATTTGGTAAAATGAAACAATTTGAATTTTATATCTATTGTATTTATGATGGAAATATCTACACAATGCTATTATGTGTAACTATACAACTATATATTAATTACTGCCCATCTTTTTCCAACTCTACAATGATATCACACTAATAGATTGAACTTGGCCATGCTGGAGTATTTGACAAATGCTACAAATCAGACCCTTTCTCCTCCAACATACCACTATTTCAGATCTCTGTTATCTAGCCTGTGTCGACTTTGGTCTCTCCCATCTCCTCTACATCTGAAATACTTGCAGTCATCCAAACAATTCAGGCTCTCTGGGTCACTGCATAATTACCATCTTGGCTTGAAATACTTCCCTCTCAGAAATCCACATTATCTGGCAGCTATTTCAAATTCAGATGCTATATTCTTGAAAAGTCTGATTCCTTAAAATTAGATTTGGGTACCACTTACATGCATTTAGCTATCACTCAGAAGTTACCACCATGATAATATTATTCTAATGGATTATAATAATTGCTTACTTATTTGTACACTCCCCACACAAAGAGCTATTTGAAGTATAGGTACTATCTTATCCACAGTTGTTATCATCTTTGTACTTTGCTCTGATAAGAGGTATTCGATGAATGATAGCTCTATGAATATCTAAATATTCAAATGGTTTTGTATATGTTGGCAACACAGGAAATTTAACTGGATTATTAGTTCAAGAAATTTAGTGAGTACAGCAAAACCATTCTTACATAGGAACTCTTTGCTTGACATAAATTTCTGAATGTTACTGAAAGAATCCATTATACTAATTTACACAATTACTCTTAATGCTGCTAGCAGTTTCACAGACATTTACATGAAAGATCATTGGTTTAAAACAAATCGTTGATGACTGTAACAGATCAAGTCAATATTAATTCCTGTCTGGTACTTCTGTTATGACTACATGATAGTGACATTTGAAGTCACCATTTGGTCTGAAACTCTTATTCATAGAACAGCTGCCTACAGGGCCAGTCAGAATGTCTCACTGAGCAAATATTTCTTTTGCATCTTTGTGTGTGACTCATTAGAGACAAAAACTACATTATTTCTGCTTTTTCACTCTTGCCTCATACAGCTCAGATATTGTACCAGTAATTACCTCTGTCTCTTAAGATCTACTTCATATCCTACTGCAAACTTTATTGCCAAATAACTTCTGGATAAATTTGGCAAATGTGAGGGACTAGTGAGGGAATTAAAAGAAAGGGAAAAGGGAGAATTCAGAGTATTTCTCCTGTTCTCTGCTCTAGGTATTTTCTGGCAATATCTGAATCCCCTTTGGTATTACAGCTTCCTAGTTTCCTGATGGACACACACTCCTTCTATTTCTGCAGGTCTACCTAGAAAGTTCCCACCTGATTCTAACTCCCATCTGATGACCTTAACTCATGAAATTTAGTAATTTCACCTGGTGCTTAAACTCTCAGGCATGGAAGTGGGAGCAGTTTCCTGCTATTGCTAATTTCTAGGTGGTTTTATCATTTCTTGTTTGGCTTCTCAGGTCTTCCATTACTTATGTAAGTAATTGTCTCTATTAACCTCTCTTCTTGGAACTATTTAGACTAGTTTCCTTTATTATTACTATTACTATTATTATTAATTATTATTATTATTATTATTATTATTATTATTATTATAACGTGGTATGGAACTATTTTTTCTTCATGGCACTACTGCCCCCTTAGGTGAAGAAAATCAAAATCAAAATCTTCTCTCCTTTCTATTCCCATTGCTCAGATAGTAGTCTGAAACACCGCTGCCTCTTCTCAGAAATATTGTAATATCCTGTTAATTGGACCCTCTGCTTTGGCCCCTTTCTCATCTCTTTCACCAGCAACATGGACCTCAGAGCTTACTTGAGCTATAAATGAATAGAAAAATAGACAAGATTATTGTAAGATTTTAAGTGAAATAATAAGAGGAGTATCAGGGGAGTTCAATAACAGCAGCTTTCATAAGACTGGCTATAACAGAGACTGGAGATGGAGGTAGTCCTGGATTAAAGGTATCAGTAAGAATCTTACCAGTAGATGTTCAGGGAATTTTACTGCAGCTCTCTACCATTATTGTGCAGCAGCTACTCCCTGGGTGTCTGTCTCATTTGGTTCTGCAACTACCTGGCTGCTTCAGCTTACTCAGTTTCTGCTCCCTCATAATTCTGACTTGTATATAGTTTTCATGGCTGCATTATATCATGTAATTGAAGCTATATAGCTTCTGCACCTGTTGTGAGATTCTTGGGTTTTCCATTTCTATCAAAAGATAGTAATCTAATTGGACAACTTATCTCTTTTAAAATATATATTAAAGTATAGTTGACATACAATATTGTATTAATTTCAGGTTGACAACATAATGATCTACATTTATATACCTTATGATGTGATCACCATAAGTCTACTAACGATCACCATGCAACTTATCTTTTGATGCCAAGCCTTGGGTCTCATCAGCCAAGGGGTGAGCAGAGTTATGTGGGACCTGAGCCCATTCTTTTACAGGGACTGGACACAAGGCAGTTCCCTTAGAAATAGAATGATCATTATAGTTATCATCCAAACCAGGATGCTTTTGAGAATGAAAAATGGCACAATAAATAATTACACAGGAAAACATGCCTATTGTTCTGAGCAAATTGTAAGTTATGGTAACCGTATTTATAAAGTACTAAGGACAGTCAGGCTTTGTAAACTGGTCTATTTCCCTGGTTGGTTTTCCTACTGCTCTATGCAATGACGTTTCATTGTGGAATGCCATTCACTCCTCCCCAACATTGGCCTGATCTGACTGGTGTTCTCAAATGCCTGTTTCTCCATGAAGCTTTCATTGACTTATGTAGCAAAAAATTAATCTTTTTATAAACTTTTTATAAACTTAAATAGCCTTTGTTTTCTATCCTATGGTATCATTATCTTGTCTAATAGGTGTAGGCTCTTAGAGGATATGAGCCATATTAATACATCTGTGTATACCCCACATTGCCTTAATAGTATTTGCTCATAGTTGGTGGTCAATGAATATTAATTAAATCAATGATTGTTGAGTTCTGAAAACATCACTTTTGCTACTGTTGTTTCAAGCTCACCCAATTATTCTGGATCCTGATGCCTATGAAATACAGAAAAGCTAAGAGACTGATCATGTCTAGATTAGAATAGTGGTGAGATAAACAGAAATAAGAGGATTGGAAGTTACAATATTTATATGGTCTTAAGAATGTTAAGCTAGAAACACATCAGACTGAAGACATTTTGTCTCTGAAGAGGTAGACAAGAAATCACAGATAATTGCAAGAAAAATAATAAATTCAGTTCTCAATAAGTATTTGCTTGAACACACAATTTATCCTGACACCTAACTTGACTATATCTTGGTTTCTATATTTTATAAAATAATTTATAAGTTCAATTTAATCTACATGGAAATCACAGTGCATATCAGTCTTTCTATTTTTTTTAACCGGGTCCTAATGAAAAGTTTTGATATTTTAGAGAACATTTTAAGTGTTATAAAGTAAAAAGCAATTAAATCATAAACTTTCATTTTTACTTGAAGTTTCTGGCTGGGAACTTTCATTTGTATTTAGTTGAGAAGTTTTATATCCTTCTTCCACATTGGTCACTGAATATTATCATGTTACATAACCAGTAAAGATAACGTGACCTCTTATTTTCAATTGTACTTCCCAAAGGACTCTTTTCCCTTAAAAATAGATTTATCTAATACTTTAGGTGTAGGATAAATATATATTAATTTTGTTTAGTATTTTCAAGATAACTATACACATACAGGAATTGAAGCATTGGAAATTGAGCCATTGGGCCTCATATAAATCAGGGATATAAGGCAAATATAGACCTTTCAATACAATTATAGATTTGTTTTAATCCCAGGACCATGCCCCTTTCAGGTGACACATACTACGACCTTAGACAAGTTGCTTAACCTCTATATCAGTGGTCCCCAACCTTTTTGGCACCATGGACCGGTGCTCCTATGAGACTCTAATGCCTGATAATCTGAGGTGGAGCTGAGGCAGTGATGCTAGTGCTGGAGAGCAGCTGCAAACACAGATAAAATTTTGCTCTCTCACTGCTCACCTCCTGCTGTGTGGCCTAGTTCCTAACAGGCCAAGGAATAGTACCAGTCTGTGGCCCGGAGTTTGGGGACCCCTGCTCTATACGGCACAATTTTCTCATCTGCTAAGAAATGAATATCCATATTTCTACCTCCCAGGACTGATGTGCTTAAAAGTCAGTCAGAATCTGATACATAGTAAGTATTTATCACTGTTAAGGATATTTATCATTGTTATATATGTATAAGCCTGGGTGATTTCATAGATCTCTCCCACTTTTATGGTGTTTTAATCCCAGACGTCGAATCATCTTTAATAGTCAAGCCATGAACAATCCTTATTATTAAACAACTGTTAGTAACAACCTGAGATAGAAGAATGTAACAAGGCTTCAGCTTTTACAGAATTTAGATCATGATTACAAATGAACACACTGAAACAAATAGCAAACTAAAAAAATGAAGAAATATACACTGGTAGCTAAATTGGATACCATTGACTATTTACAATAGGGATTCAGAGTTGGGGGCAATTTAAAAAGGCTGAAAAGAATTAACAATTTTTGAAGGAGGCAGAGTTTGAGTTTGCTGATAAAGCAGTGGTTCTCACACTCACTGGCCATTAAAAATCACACTGGAAGACTTTTTAAAAATCCCTTTGCCTTAGCTTTATCACTAGAACTTCTGAAAATGGGATTCAGGAATCAGTATTTTTTCAAGCTCCCTAGATAAGTCACTGTGTAATCAAGGCTGAGAACCATTGCCTTAAGTAAGAAATAGGCTCTCCCTTAATGAGGAGGGGGTCAGGGATATCATTTCAGGGGAAGGGACACCCTGAAGGAGAGGTTCCATAGTGTGATAATGCACACATGTAGGGTGCAGAAAATCAACAGCATGACTAAGATTCAAGAGGCAAGGTGTAGAAACTGGAAAGGCTCTAGCTGGGCCAGATATTAAAGAGTTCTGGAGACCAGGAGGAGAAGTTTAGATCTACTTAATTGAAAGTCAAATTTTAACATGGCAAATTAGTAATGAGACTCATAAACAATACTCCTATGCATACTCAGAATAACTCAAGTAAGAATATTAAAGGTGAGATCATAGTATAGGGGCCAGAATATCTGACTTATGTTTTCCTTTGGTGGAAGTAGTAGTTTCTCAAGCTCTTGTGGTTTAGCCAACCAAGGTCTTCACATACTCTCAAACACCTAAATCCTTTTAATTCCAGATTAATGTGTCCAAGCTTTGGCTACTTTTAACAAGACTGATGCCTGAGTATCTCCTCCAAAGACTGATTTAATTGGCCTATTGTGTGACCTGGGCCTGGAATATTTAACAGGTATCCCCAAGGTGATTCAAATATGCAATCAATCTGAGGACCAATGATTCCATCAAGCTCCCCATTTCGACATGAATAAGAATCATTTAGAAATTTTGTTAAAGCAATTTTCTTGGCCTCACTCCCAAAGATCCTGACTTCATAGGCTCAGGGTGGGAGTCCAAGAATTTGCATTTCTAATAAGCTGTGGGGTGATATTAATCATGCTTGCTCTTAAGTAGCAGTGCTCTGGTTCAGTGGTTCTCCAACTTGAGCTCTAACAGAATCCCCTGAGGGTTGGTCAAAGCACAGACTTCTGGGCTATGCCTACCCCTAGAAGTTTCCAATTCTCTAGAGGCTGGGAGGGTCCTATGCATGTCTATCAACTTCCCAGGTGATGCTAAAGTTGATGGGTTGAGCACCTTATTTTGAGAACCACTACTCTAGATACAAAGTAATCACTCTATATTTATTTACATTTTTAAATACTTTCCTTTGACTTACTATTGGATTTCAAGACATTTTCATCTCTCTAAATAGATTATTATAGCAGTTTACTACAGCATCCCTACATTACAGAAACAAGTATATAAGGTACAGGAAATATATATGCTGACTGTCTACTTGGATGCACAGCTGCCCTGAACCTAGAAACCATCAGACAACACTCACCAAACTGATGTATTGTGTATTGTCTGTTTGGCTCCTTACCTAATGTTTCTTTTACTTAACTAATGACTGCAATTCTCATTAGATGCTGATGGAACATTAAGATTTTGTTTGTAGAACCTGGCAAAACCTACTTGTGACAGGACATCAGTTGATGAGCATTACCTAGGCAGCAACACCCAGCCTTCCAGTTAGCCCAAGTAGTAGGTGCTGGTGCTGATAGTAATGTTGGCATAAGAAGGCATTGCAGATATTTTATAATTTAATTCATGAATACCTCAAGTGTAGAGATCCATTGAATAAAACTTCTATTAAGCAATCTACAGCAAATAAAATTTTAGACAAAGGAAAGAACCTTTGTTTTAGCCTAATTGGTAGCAATAACTCAAGGATGTGGGAATTCTACTATGTTCTGTCTTATACATATGTGTTTGTACCTGTTCTGAAAGCTTCTCCATTCCACTCTTGCTTCTGGATTACCCTTACTCATCTATTTTATGATACAGATTAAGATGTCACCACCTGAGTGAGGTCTTTCCCAAATGTCCTGCCTTCACTCACAGTACTTGCCTCCATACTTCCTAGTTCTTGGTGTATATTTCTATTATAGTGCTTATTACACTGTATGAGAACTGCAGATCATTCAGCTTTCCTCCCAAACAGCATGAGCCCTGAGGATGGAGGCAGGCTCTACCTCGTGCTTTTTTCTCTCCAGCACCTCAAGCAATGTTCAGCAGAGAAGAGGTACTGAGGATCTCCCATGAGAAATTCTTTAAAGAACATATCTTCATCTTCTGATACATTGAGTCTTTCCTTGATGCTTCCCGATCCCTCTGTACTTGTCCCAAATGAAAAGCTAAGACTTCTAGTGAGTTTTCACATGTCTGTGTGCTAGCCTTGACTGTGAGCACTATGCCAATCTATTTTGTTCTATCATCGGCATTTTTTTTTTACAGTATATGGCATACACAGGTGCTCAGTAAATATCTGCTGGATGAAATAAATAAGTTTCTACAAAATGGGCTGTTAAATGGGGTTATTAATATTATGCTACGCTTCTGAAGTTCAGATTCCATCTGTGTAGCTGAGTAATCTTGTTTATTCTTAAATTTGAAAAAATGAACATTTAACTTAGTGATATTAAATATGATCTGGCTATATTTTTTATGATTTACCCTCTTAAAATCCCTTGTAGACCCACTCCATTTTCAAGTATACTAAAATGCACCTGGGACTTAGTCATAAATGACAGATATGATCCAGAAAGGAAGCCTGAAATCATATTCAGATGATTTGAATTAAAATTCTAGATCTCACAACATCTTGAGGTATGGCTTTAGGCAAGCAGATTTAACTCTTGGGCTTCTGCTCTTTTCCTCTGAAATAGAAGGCTGGATTATATTATTTTACATGTTTTTCTCAAGTTACTTAAACTTTCTGTCCCTTATCATGTATCATGAAAATAATAGTAACTATCATTTATGATTGGTATGAGGATTAAATGAGAGGAGAAGTAAAGCATTTGGGCCAGTGCCTGACATACAATGAACACTCAAGAAAGCCTCTATGCTACTACTGTTATTGCTGTTGCTGCTATTGTCATTATTGTTGTTCATATTCCTGTTTCCATATCTGATTTTATATCATTCTAAAATAGGCAAATTGCAATTACTGACTTACATGGTAAAACATCAAAAGAAGTAACAAAACTATAATGGCAGATATAAAAGATCATTTTACTTTGTATCCATTCATTCAGCAAATATTGAGTTCTTAGATGTGTTTTGGGGCTGGGAACATAGCAATGAGTGAATCCTGGTCCCTGCTCTATTACATTCACAGTAAAAAATAAAATGGAGTATATTGTGTTAGGTAGTAATAAACGCAGAGATGAAAAAATATTACTAAAGTTTTATGACATATTTCAGGTCAGCAAACACCGCCACTGTTATCACATTTTACAGAAAAGAATGTAACCTGAGAGAATGGTTTAGAGGCAAATTAAGATTTTAGAGACCTGGGAGGAGACCAAGGGAAGGGGTCAAGAAACACTTTATCAAAACATCATTTACTTCCCTCTCATCCTTAAAACCTACTCTCTGCTGAAATGTGTTAGCCACAGCAAAATGATTAACTTGGTGAGCATAGCATCCCTCATTTCATGGCTTTCAATTATTTAATGAAGCATACCCACATGTGGTGCCAGAAAAAGGTAGAGGGGACATCCTCATGAATTTAAAACACTGTAAAATTAAAAAGGAGCTCGCATTTCAACATGAATTGCCTACCACAGCACATCTTGGCTATCAGCATCTCTCAGATCCTGCAGTTTTCCAGCTAGGTGAAGTCTAACACTGAATGTGTCAGTATTTTAATTTTAACTCTTTTTTAAATAAGAGAGGTTCTAATAAATGAATTACATGGATCTAATTTCTTAAACAGAATAATCAGGATGGTACTAAAATACTCCTTCATGGTCTGGGATTAGCATTATGAAAACATGTCAAAACAATGATGAAGGTGCAAATATGAGAAGCGATTGGGATGTTCTACAAACTGGGAACTGGCCCAGAAGTGGTGCCAGAACCATATTCCAAGAGGATAGGCTGAAACAAGGGTGGATTAACTTCCTGGACTATGTCTTTTAGAAAACTTTCCTCTTTTGTGTTGCACATGACTTCTTGATTTTATCGATAAGGTAGAAGAAAATGCACCCCTTGACATTATTAGAAAGTGGTTCAATGTTTCTTTGGGTGGGTGGCTTTGCAAAATCTTTAAAACTTTTTTATCCTTAATATCAAATGATATTTCTGCTAACATAATACCATATTTTTCCCCTTCTGATACTACAGAATATATTCGATTTTATACAGAAACCCATCCATCCATTCAAGGAATATTTATTTAGTGCTTGTTTTGTGTGCTAAATACTAAGAATACAGCCACAAACATGAAAGATAGTCAGTCTATCCTCACAGAGTTTACACTCTAGTAAGAAGTGCAGCCTGGAATCTTTCTATCTTGTCCAAGATACAGACTTTTTCCCCTGAGTCCTCTCTCTAGGATGCATAATTAAATAAATCAGCTTGCTTATTACTGTGGATCTAATCTTCCTAAGTATCAGTTTTCTTTCTCATCACAGCCTTTTCAAAAACAGTCAGTGGCTCTTTTTTGCCTTTGATTCACATCCAAGCTCCCTATAATGGTCTTCGTTTATCTCTCTACATAGACCTGCCACTTTGGTCACTGCTTGGCCACTAAATATACTATCTATGGTTGGAGCTCAAGTAATTTGGTTTTCTTTCAGCTGAAGGCACATTTGGATGGGGCCTTAGAAGTTGTATTTTTAAGGTCCTAAAATGATTTTGATATGACACTCCTCTGTATCTATAAACTCTGCTCACAATGCTAGGCCAAATCAGATCCTAGTCTTTCTAGAGAGCATTCCTCTACTGTTGCTTCTCATCATGATCTCTTTGTTCTTTAAATTATGATAACACCAAAACATTTTATGTGTCATTTATTTTTGCATGTGAAGCACCAAAACTTTGTAATGTCATCTATTCCATGGTTGTAAATCCTATCTCTTCAATAGGAAGAAAAACTCTATAGGAGAAGAACCCATTATCCTGGACTTGTTGGAACCTCTCAATTATACCTAGTATTGCTCTGAGCGTATTTTTAGCACTCATTGCATATTTATTTTAATGTCATGGCTCTTCTAGGAACTTTGTGAGTTGTATTTAATTTTTTAAGTCTCTCTAGCAATTACTTTATAATAGTATATTTAGGTCTGTATAAATGAATGAACTCCCAGAGTGGCTCTCTTTTTATTCTAGGAGGCTTGCCTGTTCTTGCAAGATATAGCTTCTAATGTGCTACTTTGAAAAATATTAACCTAAATGTAGGTCAAATACTTTTGAAATTGTATTAACCTTGTTTTCAAAGCAATAATAAGTAATTTAAGTCTTGTTTGTGGCATAGCTAAAGAGAAGGGTATTTTTTTCTTTTATAGAGTAAAAATGTTACAAAATTATTATTATAAGTTTTCTTTTGATAAAAAGTATGTCCATAATCTTATTGAAACAACTAAACAGACATCAGATTGTTCCCTTTGACAAAGAGAAACACTAACTACTTTTTCTGAGCTCACTAGATTATGACGATGCATTGTATCACAGTACATGTATTTCTAAAGCCAAACATCTAAAAATTTGAATATCTTGAGCTATATAATTTATTTTCTTTTGTTTGTCTTGCATACTTTTATACTTTTCAATAGATCTATTTAATATTTGTTAGGATTTAGAAGCTGATGTTTTGTTTTAAAACAAATATTTCTTAAAAGACAATATGTTAAAATTCCAATTCTAAAATGTTAAAATGCTCTTCTAAAGCATTATAGTCTAAAATATCTAAAATTATATATGTATATATAATATATATAATTATATATATAATATTTATGTAATCTAAATATACTTAAATTTAAAAATATTTCTTTATGTTTTAGTCAATTGTGATTACAATTATATTTATATTCTTACATGTTTTAAAGCATATAAAATAATTGTTTTATTTGTTCTAAAACTTTTTTATGTAACATGCAGTAATTTGTCTCATCTCAGTGAAATTTTATGCTGCTGAGTTTTCCTGTCATATTTTCACTGCTAATTCCTGAGAATGTAATTTTACTTTTAAAAAATTTTATATTCATGTCTTGGCCACCATGCATAATGCTGCAATGGATATGGGGTACATATATCTTTACGAAAGACATGAAAACAACTTATCCTTTGATAGATGATTGGATAAAGAAGATGTATATATGCACATATATACAATGAAATACTACTCAGGTATAAAATAAATAAAGTACTACCATTTGTGACAACATTGATGGATCTTAAACATATTATGCTAAGCAAAATAAGTCAGAAAAAGTTGAGAAACTCATGACTTCACTCATTTGTGGGATATAAAACAGAAAACAATAAATGAACAAGACAAATGAGAACTCACAGACACAACAGTTTAGTGGTTACCAAATGGAAAGGTTAGGTAGGATGTAGGTAGAAAAGGGTAAAGGGGGTCAAGTATATGGTGACAGAAAAAAACTTGACTTTGTGTGGTGAAAACACAATGCAATATATAGATGATGTAGTATAGAATTGTACACTTGAAACTTATATAATTTTATTGACCAATGTCACCCCAATAAATTTAGTAAAATTTAAAAAAAATTAAAAGACAAACACTAAAAATTTTTAAAAATAATTTGCATTCAAAAAGAATATTTCAACTCTTTCTATTTGTTTGCCTTCAGAAAACATTTTAATTTGTTGAGTCTCAGAATTCTTGTCTGATACCTTGGGCCAATTATTTTTGGGGGGGTGGGTTAAATGAACCAACCACTTTAATGAAATATGCAGTTAGGAAGGACAGGTATAGAGAATCATGTGAAATATTAAAAGACATTCACAATATGTCTTCAGTGTCAAAAGAGTATATTATAAATGATATCCCTTTTTAAAAAGATATATTGTTTTATTGTGTTTTTGTTTATGTTTCCTATATGCTGTAAAATGAACATGTTTTACTTTAAAATACTTTTTTTAAGCTACTGTGAAAAAGTAATGCAGGCAGAGCTGCTCTTCAGAAAAAACTAATACATAAAAAAAAGTAAAATTCCTTCCATTGGAAAGCTGTGAGGACTTGGGAATATTCTAGATATTAAGTGACTAGTACAAATTCTAAAACTTAGTGGTTGTTTTGCAAATGTTGGTTTCTCCTATTGACCCACCTAAAAGGTTGGCTAAGGGCTTGTGGTTCTAATAAATAAGCCATTGAAATTTTCCAGTACATCATGATAATAGTGGATTGAGTCTGCTGCCTTACTATTAAAGCCAGTTATTTGTCTTATTGGCATGTCTACAAAGCTTGTTTTTCTTTTAATTAAAAGTTGCAGTTACAATTTTTTAAAACCTTCTCTCATCGTGATTCAACCTACTTGTCCCCAAAGAGCATTTGACTGAAAATCATGCTGGGCCAGATCAATTTCACACTTCAGAGAAAATCACCCCTCTCATATCATTGGTCTATTCTCCCAAATAAAAGGCATCCTCTGTAAACTGGATTAAGATTATCTACAGGATATAGACACTCTTATGGACTGAACTGTTTGACTTCAAAATTTATATGATGAAGCCTTAACCCTCAACATTACTATATTTCTCGATAGGGCCTTTAAAGAGGTAATTAAGATTAAATGAAGTCATAAAGATGGGGCCCTAATACAATATGACTTGTATCTTTATAGGAAGAAGAAGAGATATTGGGTATTTTTGTGCACATAAAAAAAGTCACATTTAAACACAACAGGAAGATTGTCATCTGCAAGATATGATGAGAGGTCTCAGGAGAAACCAAACCTGCCAACACCTTGATCTTGGGCTTCCAGCCTCAGAAACTGTGATAACTAAATTTCTATTGTTTGAGCTACCTAATCTGTGTTATTTTGTTATGGCAGCCCTACCAGACTAGTACAGATACTCTTTCTCATTCTGAAGAATCTTACAATGTAACTGGATACATACATCCTCTAGACAAACATGTAAGCAACAGAGACAAATATCAAGATTGAATAAAATATAATTAAAACCTACATAAAAATGAGGTTACATAAGGAGTGAGTTATTAAAAGGGGAACATGCGTTTGAGGGAATGAGCATTGATATATTATAGCAAATAAACAGGAGCTTCCTTTAAAACAAGCTTAAAAGAGACCCAGATTACATGCTTATCGCATCACCTCATGACATTTCAGAGTTTATACCAAAGGTCACCTTTTTGTTTCCCAAACCAGGATTTACACCCATGATCTGACATACGAATGAACAATAGAACGAAATCTGTGGTATTGGCATTGTCTTTGAAGTTCCAGAACATATGATCAACTTCACAGTTTTATTCTTCCTCCCTTTATTTCATAGCCCCTATGTCATAATTGCCTAACTATCTCTCAAAAGAAATGTGGCTTGCTGAGCAAAATTTATAAAATAATTAAGAAATAGCCTTTACTTCATAAAAAATATATTTTATAATAATGATACTGAATCAATAATAATAACAACAACAACAACAGATAGTAGTTAGTAATCAATCACTGAATCAGGCACTAGACTTAGAACTTTCACATGAATTATCTAATACAATCCTCATAATGACTCTATGAAGTTGGTGCTATGCTCATCTGACTTCACAGGTGAGACAACTGAGCATTCCAGTAGTTATAGGAACTTGTTTAAAGTGACACAACTGATATCTGATGTAGTTGTAATTTAAAGTGATCCAGACTAGCCCCAGGAATCTGAACCAAACTCTTCACCACCACTTAAAAATACACGTGTGTGTATAACATACATACATATACACAATACGTATTGCATACATATATATACATAGAATATATACATAGTATATATTCTGACATGCTGTATGGATGCACATACTATTAAACCAGATATGAAATACTGGCATTAAGATAGATAGGGATCAATAGAATAGAATTGAGAATGTTGAGAGAGAAATAAGATATAAGAGATGACTGGTTGATTTTTGATAAGAGTTCTGAGACAATGCAGTAGAGAAAATAATCTTTTCAACAGATGGTGCTAGGACAAGTGGATAATCACATGCAACAGAATGAAGCTGGATCCCTTTCTCACATAATATACAAAAATTAACTCAAAATGGATAGCAGAACTAAATGTAAGAACTAAAACAATAAAACTTTTAAAAGAAATTATAGGAGTAAATCTTTTTAACCTTAGGTCAGGTAAAGCCTTCTTAGATATGACCCAGAAAACACAAAAGGCAAAAGAACAAATGGAGAAATGGAACTTCCTCAGAATTAGAAACATTTGTGTTTCAAAGGATTCTATCAAGAAGGTGAAAAGATAACTGACAGAAATGGGAAAAATTATTTACAAATTGTATACCTGATAAGAACTTGTATCTAGAATATACAAAAAAAAATCTTACGACAATAACCCAATTAAAAATGGACAAAAGATTGGAATAGATTTCTCCAAAGATGATATATAAACAGCCAATAAGAACATGAAAAGATGGTCAACATCATTAATCATCAAGAAAATGAAAATTAAACTGCAGTGACGTACCACTTCACATCTACCAGGATGACTATAATAATTTTTAAAAAATGTAAAATAACAAGTGTTGGTAAGAACACGGCTAAATAAAAACATATGTATACACAAAAGCTTGCACATGAATGTTCATAACAATATTATACATAGAAGCTAAAAAGTTGAAAGCACCAAATGTCCATCAACTGATAAATAGATAATATGCACCATGTCCACACAATGGAATATTATTTGGCCATAAAAAGGAATGAATATTGATATATGCTATACTACGTATGTACTTAATAAACATTATGCTAAGTTAAAGAAGCCAATCACAGGAGACCGAATATTGTATGATTGCATTTACATGAAATGCTCAGAATAGGCAAATCTATAAAGACATAAAGTAGATGCATGTTTGTCTAAAGATGGTGAGAGGAAAGGGGCTGGGGTAAATGAGGAATAATCATTAATGCATTTAGGGTTTCTTTCCAGGGGGATGAAAATATTCTAAAATTGATTATTGATGATGGTTGCACAACTCTGGAAAAACTAAAAACCATTGAGTTGTATACTTTAAATGGGTGAATTGTATGGTATGTGAAATACAGTCCAACAAAACTGTGAAAAATATATGAAGTTAATTCTTAAATGTGTCAGTTGCTTTGAGTCTCTTGATTTCTCTATTGTTTATAAACTGAAGCCAATATAAGGGGACGGGTATTAGAACAGTAAGAGAAGTGGAGACAAAATTCTATTTCTTTTTTTAATCTAGAAATTGCTTGTGCCAAAGTATATCAAGTAAAAATTGATTTAATTCTCCTGAATGAGTAATAACATTCCTTTTTTATGTGACTGAGTTGAGAAATCAAAATGAATGTTCTGAATATTAACACTTGCTGGCCTTTACCTGCTTTCTAAATTACCAAACAGCCAAAAAACAATTACTTTTTCTCTTTGACTCTCCTGCAGCTGGATAGAGCCATAATAACAGTGCCAAGATACTCATGAATTCAACAGTAAGTTTCAAAATACTACATGGTATGATGATTAACATCATAAGTTAAGGTCAATAAGATGTAAGTAGAAGTGTTATATAGTACATGAAGAACTACTCCTTGAACATATATGCAGAACTAGCTTGATTCAGATGGTAGATGCACCCTTTTGCCTTCCTTCATACATTTTTTTTGGTCTGCAGTATAATATAGACCTGAGACTGGAACTCTGGAAGCCATCTTAGAACATGAGGTAAACTTCAATAGGGAAGCTATGGAGCTATAGCCTAATATGGTAGATTGGAAAGATAATAATAATAAAATAATTCCATTTCTTTGGCTGTCCACTTCTGACCTCTTTTGTTTTAGTAATACAAACTTCTATCTTGTTTCAGGCATAGATAGTTTGAATTTTCTTTATAGAAAAAGCTAATCCTAATTAATAACTATATTTAATGAGTAGTTAGATGTGTTTTTATATACCACTAAAAGCTTGTTGTAAAGTTAACCAACTGAATTGATCCAGTAAGCATAAAGTAATCTTGTTTGTGCTGTATTTAAAAATTACAAACTCTCAGCTCACTTTAATTGGCTCTAATAAAAACATTTTTCATTTCAGCCCAAGTTTTAAATGTGGTTTACTTAAAAGAGCCAATTTGTGTGCACTACAAATTGTAGTAAATAAATTATTTTCATTTCTGTGTGCATACCTTATGACCTGGCAATTCTGCTAGCAAATATATGCCCTTGAGAAATTCTTATAAATACAACAGAAAACATGTACCAGAATGTATATGTAGTGTAGCTTTTGATTAAAAAAACTGAAAACAACCCAAACCTCTATCAACATGTGAAATATATAAATTGTTTTATATTCATACAATGGGATATATATTGATCAACATAAACATATAAAATATAATATTGACGAAAGAAGCCTCAGAGAAGACTATAGCCAGAGTGATTTTAGAAAGTTCAAATCCAGGCAAAACAAAATAATCTATTGTTTAAAGATACAAAATAAGTTGCAAATATATATAAACACACAAACAAACAAACAAACAAACAAACATGAGAATCATTTACTTGAAATTCAAGATAGTGGTTACTTTTCACTGAGGAAGAAAAAGAAGTGATTAGAGAGGAGGGAAATGAGGCTTCTAAGATATCAATGCTATTCTATTTTTTGAAGCCATGACATTGGAACACAGAGGTTTACATTATTCTTTAAAACTGTAAGGTCTAATATGGAAGCCATTGTCCACTTGTGGCTACTGAGCACTAGATATGTGACTACTGAAAATTGAAATGGGCTATAAATGTAAAATATACACCAGATTTCAATGATTTAATTTGTAAAAATGTTAGAAATATAATTAATTTTTATATTGGTTACATGTTTAAATGATCATAATTTGGATATACTTGATTAAATAAAATATATTATTAAATTAATTTCTCTGTTACTTTTCTAATGCAGCTAAGAAAAAAATTTAAATTTATGTATAAGGCTCACATTATGTTTCTATTACACAGCACTGTTTTAAAACCTACCTATAATTTTTTACATTTTTTTATTTATATCATACATCTCATAGTAAACATTTTAACTATGTATGTGTTAATTATGTAATAAAATAATTTTCACCATTAAGGACACAAGAACAAGTAGTTTTACTTTCTAAACATAATATGAACTAGTGCAACGTAGCATATTCAATTATGAACATCCTCTAAGTCTTTGCAAGTGATAGTTATACATGACTTCAAAAGTCTCAAAACAATGGCAAGTGATTAAATTGAACATACATACAAAATCTTTAGCAATATGCTCTAAAAATTCAAGAATATAACCTATATTTCCACAAAAGTACATTAGTGTGATTAGTTGATATATTGAATTATCAAGCAGTTACTGAGAAAGAAACTAAAATTCAGTAAAATCCTAATTCAGACTATATGGATGAGCATAAAAATATTTAATATAGCAACTATAAAACTGAAAGATTTTTTTTCTAAATTTATTCAATTATTTGGGAATTTATAGAATGCCAACATTAAGAAGTGTCTCTCCTCAGTGGAACCTGATCTGACCATACATTTTGCAAAACAAAAAGATTATCTCATTTAGTATTTAATACAAATACTTCATCTGAATAAAAGAGGTGTGAATATCTAACATTCTGTTTTCTAAATTCTGCTAGAAGCAGAATGTCATGTATAAGCCATAGAGAATTTTTGAGAGGAAAGGGGAATTAAAAGGTTATGGTACATTTAATTTAAAATTTATTTTAATTAGTTGCTACAAGAATAGGAACATGTACACACATACACACACATGTATTTGTATATTATATAGATTAGATAGAAAAAAATTCAGAATCTGACAAGGAATTTTGACCAGTCCACAGAATGGGTGATATGAACAGGGAAACAATATACTATATTGTGAAAAATAATTGGGCTTAGAGTCACAGACCTTGGTTTACACCTCTCCATTCACTCTCTTTGCAACTTTGAGAAAATTCCTATGATCCTCAGTTTTCTCAACTACTATATAATGAGAATCCTACTACGTCAAAAGATTCCCAGGAACATTAAATGCAGGGTGACAAGCGTCATAGACCTGGAAGATATTGTCATCTTAGCCCATCACTGAAGAATGCCAAAGAGGAAAACTAGCATTAGTTCTGCTGTTCTATCCTTCTCACTAATAGTGTTTGACAATCTACATTTGAGTGAGACCTCTAATTAGTAGACTTTCATTCATTAGTAATAGTGATATGTGCATATCCCTCTCAGTTGATAAAACTGCACTGATCAAAACAGAGGAACAAACAAACAAATAAAAACCATTTTATTCATAATGTTAAAGGGAGAGAATGGTATACCTAAAAAGAAAAGGAAGCTAAATTAGAGTAAACCTGACATGAACATCTTCTCAAAAATGGCAAGAAGGGAACTATTATTTTTCTTTGAGTATATAATTTTACTGTTTTAGAAAAGGAAAGGCATTTAAACTCTAAGGTAAGTTCTAGGATAAGAAGTATAGTATATGGTTAGAAGCAGAGACACTGGAAGACTTTTTCTGGCTGTATAACCTTTGGCAATTAACTTAGTTGCCTTCATTTGCTAAATAAATATATTAATAGAACCTACCTTATAGGATTGTTGGGATTGCTTAAATTAATGCATGAAAAGTGTGTAGACTAGGATCTGCAACATAAGAAGTATTACTATAACTCTTATGTATCAATATCATCATCATCATCATCATCATTCCTTAATAGAATATGAAGAGATACTAGGTATCTGAAATGCAGCAAGTCCCTATTATTTAGTAATATGTCCAACAAGTGTAGTTGTTGTTTTCAATCATCTTTTTGGTTGCAAAATACTTTTTCTCTAATAAATTAATTAGGGAATCTCAATACTGAAATTAAATCAGAACTGATTTGTTGAATCAGTTTGAGCCTCAAGTCCCCACCCATGTGTTTCTTGTCACCATACTTAGTGGTCTCTGCAGTAGGGAAATTCAAGTAGACTATAGGCTTTTAAAGTGATTTTTAAAAAAGTATAATAAGGCAACAAAGAACATGTATAGTTGAATACTATCTCTGGGTTGAAAGTACTATTAACAACAGAGATCTTATGCTTGATTTCAAGAATATCAAATAAAAACACTTTGAAAATATATTTTTATAGGAAAATACTGCCATTTGTGACAACATGGAGTGATCTTGAGGTAATCATGCTAAATGAAATGAGTCAAACAAAAAAGTTGAAAACCATATGATTTCACTCATATGTGGGACATAAAATTGAAAGCAGCAAACAAACATGATAAACGGAGACTCATGGTCACAGACAGTGGATTAGTGGTTACCAGAAGGTGGAAGGGTAGGGGGAAGGTAGATAGGTGTATAAAGAGTCAAATACTTGGTGATGGAAGGAAATCTAGCTTTGGGTGGTGAACATACAGTGCAATATATATGTGACATCTTGAATTGTACACTTGAAACTTATTTATTTTTATTAATCTATGTCACCCCAATAATTTTAATTTAAAAATCTGACAAAACATAGGTGTAACATTTAAGTGGATAAATTTCAATTTTCTATAACTATATCATCCAGTATAGCAACTACTAGTCACATGCGGTTCATGAAATTTAGATGTTAATTAATTAGTATTAACTAAAAAAATAAAGAAAGAATTTGTAGCCTCCCTAGCCATATTACCGTTGCTCAATAGCCATGTATGGCTAGTGGCTATTGTAATGGACAGCACAGAAATAGAACATTTTCCATCATCATATAATGTTTTGTTGGATGGTACTGATTTAGAACATTTCACTATGTGGCAAATTATACTCCCAATATTAGGTGAGTAGAACAGTACTATAAGAATTAGTAAAATACAACATGGGTTAGGGAATACTTTTCCTTTTGTTAAATGCCCTACAGTTAATAAAACAATTTAAATTTAATCCTCTGGAGAAATTTATTTTCTTAAGTCCTTCTCTTAAATTGTCCTCTTAAATTTTTACATAAGAAGTATAGCAGAGTAGGAAAAAACGGTGTCTGAGTTAGCATGTGCATGACCTTGAGGAGGTCAGATAGTGTCCCTATCATCGGGGCCTTTAAGTAACACAGGGGGTAATGAGAGTTATCTATTTAATCAGTTTATGTGAGGAATGAGAGAAAGTGAACATAAAAGCCCTTTGTAAATGCTGAAACTCAAAACAAATGCTAGTTACTATTATAATAATTTCTGCATTTTCACTTGGCTGAATGCAAATAAAGTGTATAATGTCTGAAGAAAAAGTTCAGCCAATCTGAAGGAAAATGTCACAGTTAAAATGTTTGAGGTAAAACATATTTATGGTCCAAAGACTCCTAGGCTACTGATTAGAGAAAAATGCATTTCTGAGTGAAAACATTTATGTGGGAATTATTAGATAATTTGTATTTTATAATTCTGAAACAGAATATTTTGTTTAACTTGATAAAATATGCCTTATCTCCCTTTTATCAACTGAAAGACATTGATTTTGACTTTAGCTTCAGAGCTAATAAGCTCAGAGCTGCCACTTAAAGCATATTAAAACTTCAGGAAGTTTTACAACATGCTAATTTAATGCTTTATTAGCTTACTTCATTTAAGGTTACAAAAAACTTAAATGATCTCTGAAATGTTGATCTAATCTCATTCCAGAATGAGACTTAATTCCTGCTCAGAAGGCAAACTTATACATTTAAATTTGGAAATTAAAAGAAACAAATAAACTGGTAAATATCGTTGGTATTAAAACTTGTAGACAATATATATTTGAAAATTAATGTAATTCAGCTTCCCAAGATTTGAACATTCTTCCAAAACATACAATATCACTCTTTATCCACAGTTTTAAAATGAATCAAAATATATCCCTTCTAAATGTGTTTTTTTTCCTCCCCTTTCCACTATTAAAGAATATATATATTTCTCTTTGGATCACATAGAGGTATGTATATGTGTTAGTGAGGTTAATGCTGGTTGCTGTAACAAAAAAAAATCCCATAATTTTAGAGGCTTAAGAAAAGAAAGAAGCAAACTCCAAAGTGAGCATTCTATCTGCACACAGCTTTCCTCCACATAGTGATCCAGGGACTTTGGATCTTTCCCTCTTAGTATCTTCATCTCCTAGAGTTTTAGATTCCTTTCCATAAAGTCAGCAAATTGGGGAAAAAAGAGGGTGGAAAAGGCATGCCTGCATTGTAACTCCCATTCAAAATCCATTGTTAAGAACTAGTCATAGAGCTCAAACTAGAAGCAAGGAAGTCTGGGAAATTTAATTGCTGCCTTGGCAGCTGCATCCTAGCAACAACTCTATGCTATAAAAGGGAAGTACACATTTTGATGGACAGTTAATTGACTGGCACGTATATATTTGAGAAAGCAAATGCAGAGTGGAATACTATTTTAAAAAGAAACCATTTTATATTTTTTATGTATTTAATTCTGTTCTCTAGCTTCTGAGTAAAAATGGAAATGTTATACCTCTGTTCTTCTTAACTCCTCCATTAAACAAGTAGGAATAGAATGGCTTCAGGCAGAGAAAGAAGGCTTGGTGTAAAGAAGGAAGTCAGTCCTTAAGATAGGGAAATGAGCAATCCTTATCAGTTTTTTTTTATTTCTCTCCATGTCAACCATACTTTTTTAACACCCTTGGCTTGCAGTCATCATTCTCAGTATGAAATGAAGGAAGATGTCACTCAGGGTTATAGCCCCACTATAGGAACCCAAACTAAAATCTGAGAGAAGACATTTCAAGACTGAACTCTTTAGCCTGTTGGCTAAGAAAAAACGTTGTGGAGTCTTGACCTTGAGATATCCTGTGACAGCCCCTTATTGCACAAAAACTGAGTCCCTTCAAGTAGAGGATAGTTACATCTATCACTTCCTGAGGGAGGATACAAGGCTATCAAATACTACTAAAGGAACAAAGCAGCTTTCCCTGCCTGCAAAATATCCTATTTGGTCCAAGAAGGAGCAGGGCAGACCCTCCAATATTTACACAACTTGTCCATTCATTCAGCATGGATTTACTGAGCACCTGCTATGTGAAAGACCTGATTTTAAAGTTAGGGATATAAAGGCAAACATGAATGAGTCTTTAAACAAGAGACTGACAAGGTCATGTTACATTTATTAAAATCACTCTTCAGAATGGAGAGTAGACTGGAGGGACGAATGTAGAAGCAGGCAGGACATCAGTGAGGGTAGGATGTGCATGCTACCAGGTGAAAAAAAAAATGACTGCAGATGAAAAGAAGTATATGAATCCAAAAGATAGTTGATTGTAAGTTTGGCAGGATATGATAAATGAATGTTCCTGTCTCGGGGAAGGTAGCGCTACTGTTTGAAATAAGAAAGCAAAAAGAGAAACATTCTTGATGGTAGAAGGGAAATTATGAATTCAGTTTTTGAATATGTACAATTTAAAAGGTATATAAAATGTCTGAATGGAAGCAGCTGGACACACAAGTCTAGAAAGAAGAGGACCCAAGACTGGAGAGAAAAATGGCAGTTTAAACCATGGAATGGATGAGAATGACCAAAGGAGAGTTTGTAATATGAAGAGTCTGAGACAAACCTTGAGGAACACCAACATAGGAGAAATATCTGTAGGGAAAGATTCTAGCAAATGGAATCAAGAATGTGGGATTTCTAAGGCCAAGATGGTACATGGACAACAAGGAGAATGTGGTATCACAGAAGCTAAATTCTCTCAAGGAGGATATTTTCATTTACGGAACCTGCCACAGAATGCTCAAGTACAATGAGGACTAAAAAAATGTTTTTCAGGTTTGGCAACAAGGAAACTGCTGACAGCCTCCTTGAACTGAACTTAAGGAAAGAAAGAAACTAAAATTTATCGAACACTAGGAAGTCTCTGAGGAAGTATCTTATTCATGAAATGCCGAAGTCGCATTATAAGCAAGCAATGTTAGTCATTGTGCATACTAATTTCCTTGCTGTGCAGTGCTGTAATGCTATATTATCAGCCAAGTCACTGTTTGTTTTCTTTCCCCCATATTCATGTACGCATTTTCCTTTCAGAAAGTCAACATGCTTTTCAGTTAGTAATTGTAAATGTGCCTTGCCAAAAAGCTAACAAGATAAAATTAATCTCCAGAATATAATAATGTTAATAACTAATGCTCTTTATTGAACCCATCAAGATCCAGGATTTGCCTAATTTCTCCCAACAATTCTGCCTTTCTTTTTTTTTTTTTTCAGAAGAAAAACCTGAGGTTGAAGGATTGTAAGTCATATGCCAGAAATCAAGCATGAGCAAATGTTATAGGGGTGCACTTTATCTAGTTCCTCTGGCTCTTTCCTCTTTGTTTTACATCCCACTTCCTTCTTCCTTTAAGCTCAAAATGTATCAATCTACAAAATTTTATAATTATTTCCTAATGTCTGATTAAATCTGACCTGTATCATACAAAATTCTCAGAGAATATTTATTGAATAAATCAATTCAAGAAACAGTTTGAATGTAATTTGTTTAGGTAAAGATCAAACTTAAGAAAAGCCTAAAACGAATAATAAATACTGCAGACATTAACATAAACATCTTCTTATGCCCATTCCTACCAGAAGGGAAACTAGGAAATAAGGAAGACATCAGAAACAGAAATAAGGTAGAGAGGTAGAAATAAGAAATTAATCTAGAAGATACTAGTTAGTTCCTAGAAGGAAGCCCTCATTGCACCGAGTACAGCATATAGTAGTCATTAAATAAATGCTACTTGGTTTGAAATGAACTCAGGGTATCAGAACAAGAACTTTGGCAGTGCTGACACAAAGAGTGAATTCTCTCATTCTAGACAATTCTACTAAATGAATTTAATTTCTTTTCATTCTAGCATAGCTTGGATAATTGTTCCTCATAACCATCTGCTTGTCTTCCTCTGATAATGTGCGGTGAAAAAACTTGTTCTTTAATTTGTTTTGCTAAGTGACCTTAGTCATTGGGAAAAGGTTAGTTCATGTGGATGGCAATGTAATTTTCTCAGGTCACCTATCTCCCATTATAAATAACTATATTGACATTACTGTCATTGTCCACCAGTCTGGTGGTCAATGTTAAGTTGATGAAATTAATTTCCATGTCTACATGGTTAGCAATCAGATCCTGATCCCAGAGATATAAATGCCAGGAAAAGCTACTTGACTATAAATTCAAGTCTCGGAATTCACTCAAATGCCTGAATAGATGATGGAATGCTAAAGTACTAGAGGTTGAGATATGTGCTTACAGACTTCTTAATACTGGGGGTTAAAATGTAAAAACACAGAGGAAATAAAAGTCAAAGACAGGATATTGAGGAATCTAACATTTGACATTGAACTTTGAGAAATGCTTATGGCAAAAAACCCACTCTCACCTTCTCCCAATAAGCTGTTAGCTAATTGCTATTTGTTGTGTGATTTCTCTTTCATTCTTTCTGTTTTTCTTTTTTTTCTTTCTTTTCATTTTCTTTCTTTCTTTCTTTCTTTCTTTCTTTCTTTCTTTCTTTCTTTCTTCCTTCCTTCCTTCCTTCCTTCCTTCCTTCCTTCCTTCCTTCCTTCCTTCCTTCCTTTCTTCCTTCCTTCCTTCCATCTTCATTAAAATTATTGAAGTGACATTGGTTAGTAAAATCAAATAGGTTACAAGTTTACAATTCATTAATACATCATATATATGTTACATTATGTATTCACCACTCAAAGTTAAATTTCCTTCTGCCACCAAATATTTGACCCCTTTTACTCTTATCTACATCACTCTTTCCTTGCTTCCCTCTGGTAACCATTAATCCATCGTTCATGTCCATGAGTGTCTGCTTGTCATGTTTGTTTGTTGCTTTCACTTTTATCATTGTAATCAAAGCATGAAGAGGACTTGCTACAAGATCCATAGCACTGCTCTTAGGCAAGCTTATTCATTCTCCACCTACCACTATACATAACTCAGCTATAACATAATCTGCAAAAATTTGAATAGTTTTTTTTATGTTTCTGTCTCCTTTACCAGATTGTGCAGTCTGTAAGGGAAATCATTCAGTCTACAAATATTTATTCAACACATAGCATGGACCAGAGACTGTCCTATGTAATGAGGAGTAGACAGTGTTCAAACATTCCTGCCCAGGTGAATCTCACATTTAAAGTGAAGAGGGATAAAAGGAATTTGGAATTGAAGAGGTTCGGCTTGAAACCTGGAACCATTAATTCCTAGCTGTATGACCTTGTAAAAGTCATTCAAACAAAACTTCAGCTGTCTCATTCATAAATCAAGGATAAAACTTTACAGGATGGTTATAAGATTTGAATAAAGTAACACAATGCAACCTACTAAAAAGAGTAGCTAAGTTCCACTGTGTACCTATTTTATGGTGGCATTGTTGTGGTTTAATTGTGACAATGAATCTGCAAGGTAATTATTATTAAAGAGAGGTTGAATTACTTAAATAGTAATTAGGTTAGAAAGTGGTAGAGCTGGAATTCACACCCAGGTAGTCTAACTGCAGAGCCTGCACTCTCATTTACTCTGCTCTCCCGTGTGTTCTGCTTTATCCTACATCACAGTGTATCTGTCATAGAGAGGGCAGTTGTGACAACAAGGATGCAATATCAGTTTCTGACTATAGGAAACTGGATTCAAATGAACAAATAACAAGGGAATTTACAGGTTCACTTCACTGAAGACTGCAGAGGTGGGCTGCAGGGGAAGTTCAGTCAAGGATCCTGCTCCATGTTCTTCTGTTCTCTTTGATCACCCTCTTGTGTGTTAAACTTATTTTGGGTTACTGTTTCTCATCCTAGTGCAATGGTTACAGGAGCTCGAAGTAACATGTCTGTATACCACTTAGTCCAAAGCAAGAGAGAAAGAACTTTCCAGAAGCCATTATAGTAGGCTTTCTTAAGTCTCATTCACTCCTCATAGGTCATGGACTCATCCTTGAGTCTATTAACTTTGGATTATAATTGCTTATCCAGGCCTGAGCTATATGCTTTATTTCAAGAGCAATACAATTTGGAATCTATAAAAGCATTCTTATCAGAAAAATAATCAACATATTTACCAAAAGAATGTTTCCCACCAGTCAATACATATTTGTTAAATCAATTAATGTTTCAAAAGCAAAGTAAGCAGTTTTTACAGATTTGTCTACAATATTTTCTGCCTATGGAGTGAAATAACAAAAGAACAAACACACAGTAAAAGAAGAAATTCTTTTTAAACAATCCCAAGTAGCAACATTCACTCACATAATTGTTCCTGGCATATTTCTCTTTGAAATTCTGTCATCTACATGGAAACAGCAGAAGGGGAGCTCAGGATAATATGCCATTAATATTTCATACACAATCTTTTTAACACTATACAATGCATTTTCATAAGAATCTTATTCATTTCCCCTAAATCAAATACTGTTTCTGGCTCTCTCATTTTTTTACACTTTAAAATTTATTTTTCAGCTAGCATTCATTCACCAGAAATCTTTATATATCTAATACTTAAAGTACAAGTTAGTACAGAATTACTTTATTATTTTCTAGTAGAAAGAACTGATATATTTGAACATTTTGTTGTCAACTTGGCAGAGTTCTATTTTTAACCTCAATATGATCTATGATTAATGCATTTTCTCTTAAGAGTCACATTCCCTTTAGGGGAATTACATATTTTAAAATGTATCTATCTAGTGTTCCAATAAGTTTAAAGTAGACTGGGAGATTCTATACAACTAAAATGAAAATAAATTGATTTAGGATATATTTTATTCTTATTTTAAACAATGCTTCCCAAGTGCCTCCATATCGCACACATTGGTTTGGAATAGACACTCTCAGTTTGAGTATTTTATTGTTATCTGGTCACTGAATATCTTCAATGTCCTTCATAGGTTTAATCTGGAATATACATGCTATTTATTAAACATGCAAAATTAAGGAACTGATTTTTTTTCTAATCAGTAACAGAAATAGAAAAAGAAGTACATGGAAAATATTTAAATAGAAACTACCTAATTGCTGCTGCCTCTAGGTTAGCCCTATTTAGGGTACCAGCACAGAAAAAGTCAATGTTGTTATTCTGGGAAAAGTTTAGACTGAGAAGAAGGGCTTCTGCCCTTGTGCCCCATGATTTAAGGGTTCAGTTCTGACCCCTCTCTAGACATAAAGAGTTTTCAGGGCCAAGCCAACATGCCCATCGGGAGCCCACCTTTTTATGTTCTGGGTGCCCAGGATCCCTGAATTCCCTTTCCAATGGCACCTAGTCAGCTTCCAGGTATGGCCAAAGAGGCAAGTCTTTGCCTGGAGTTAGCAGTCAGAACTTGAACATACAGGTGTGGGATGGGGTGGCCACATCTGTGTAAACAATGTTCCTCAGAGTGCAGATAGAATGAAATGGGTAGGGAAAAAAGCCAGTGGGTCCCTGGCTCAGGGCATGTGGTCAGGTCTTCTCAGGCTGTCTCATTCCATGTAGAACACCAAGGGATCTTGAAAATTCTAAATTGAATTTAGACTTCCATATCATCAAAGATAATATATTTCTCAAGAAGACAGACATAATGTATTTTATTTAATAGTCCACTGACTTTACTGATACCTTATAAATGTTAAATGGTATATGGGCTGCCATTTGTACCCTTTGTTCAGGGTATCAAAAGTAATAGGGCAGTTCTGACATCATATGATTATATCGAAGACTAAGATATAGAATATCAAAAGATATCAGTTTTTCCATTTTCTGGACTATGTTGATATGGGAATAAAGGGGGTCCTTTAAAAATAGGGGATGAGCTTATACATTTGGGAGAATCTCAGAGGCATTAAATTTTTTTCCTTGGCAGAAAGAAGCTATATACTACACTAGCCATAAGTAAAGCCATGAACACATTCAAAAGCACTTCCCTGATACACATTCCTAATGTGTGAATCTTTTGGGATCCATTTGTTTATCTGTGGCTCTATAATTAAGATTCTAATTCTGAGCTCAATAATTCAATTAACAGTTAATTAGCATTTTACAAAAAAGCTTCAAACAACAAATATAGCATTTTAAAAGGATAGGTAAGATTCATTAATTGTGTCACCTTTTATAAATGAGTTATTTTAAATGTAATTAAAAAACTCCAAGTCCTATAAATATAACATAAATTTGAAAGTTGGATTATAAATCTTCAAACATTGCACTTCATCATAAATAAGCTACTAGGTTATATTTTCTGCTGACAAATTAAAAATATATTTTATCTAAAATTTATAATTTCGAAACCAAAAATACAGATTGTACTTCTTATGCTTCTAAGATTGTTTGTCCTATGGAAGATGTATACATTGAAAGTAGCCATTAAAATAATTATGGCTCTAAAACTGCTAAACATCTTCAGCATGCTAAGGTTTAATACAGTTTTATGGTATCAAAAATAGAATATTTGAAAGAAGATTTAAAATGAAAATGTAATACTTTAAAAGAAACATTGAAATAAACTCAACCAATTTCACACTTATTTGCTTTTTTAACACAAACCCAGTGTCAGTTCTCAAAATATAAATGTTCTGGTAAGGGAATATATGTATGCTATTTTTTACAGATTAATTTTCATGAATAGAAGCCATGTAAATAGGACATTAAAAAACACTTGACATTTTAAATATAAAAAAAATAATTCTCTTCTGAAGAAACTGTAACAGAGGAAAAACTTGATTTCTTGTTTTGTAGGTAAAAATATTTTATTTTCTACTTAGTATGAATGGAGAGACAGCAATTACAATGTTTGGAAATGGAGAAAATATTTACTAACTTGTTCTTGTATGTCAAACCCTATGTTGGAATTGGGTACACAAATGAACCAAGTGTCATTCCTACATATAAGCCACTTAATCTTAGGTAAGTTATGAAGTACTTCATCTGAAGACTAAAACTATTATTTTAAGCTTGTTTATAGTATCTTAATCAAGAATCCAAGATACAGTTGTTTTTCTAGAAGATAAAATACGCACCTTTCTATTCAACTGATCTTTAGTTCTAAGGAACATTTAATTTAAAAATTGAAAAGAAAAAAGAATTGGGGTAGGAAAAAAGAAAGTATAAAGTAGTATAAAAATCATTTGATTCAGACCCTAATAAAGGCTCATGAATTGCCAAAACACAGATACTTCTTTTTATTTAATCTTTTTTAGTTTGTTAATACTATTGATTAAAAAATATATCTATTGAACACCTGCTATGTGTCAGATATAGTGCCAGATCCTGGACATGAATGTGTGATATGACTGTCACAGTTCTTAGTCTTTCATATCTTAAATATTTATAGGCTATTATATGACAGCAAAGTAAGATCTGTGATAGTGGAAATACAAAAGAATACAAAGAAATATACCTAATCAGATATGGGGGTCAGGGAGTGGCATGATAAGGCCAGTAAAGATCTATCTATCTATCTTTCTATCTATCTATCTATCTATCTATCTATCTATCTATCTATCTATCTATATATCTATATATATATGTTTATATATCTATATATCTATATATATATGTTTATATATATATGTTTATATATATATATGTTTATATATATATAGATATATATATATATATATTTAACTGAGGCTTGCAAAAGATGAAATAGATATGGGAAAGATGGACAGCGGTGATGGTTAGGGCCACTGTGAATGAGTTCAGGTTCCCATAGGAAATTAAATGTTAGGATCAATGGCCCTGAACATTTGTACATTCTTCCTTTTGTAAGCCGAGTACTTTTTAGGGTCACCAGGGAAAGATTTAAGAGACTAGAACCAGAATCATTTAGGAAGCTAAAAGGACTTGAATCTATCTATCTTGGAGGGAAAGGGCAGGGGGAGGGGAGGAATGGCAGCGATTATGGTGGAGTGTGGTGGGGGAAAGGACAAGGGAGGAAATAATCTGTGGTTACATAAAAAAAATGGGCTGATGCTCTATATCTCAAATTTGTTACTTTATCTATGGAAAAACAAAGAATTACTAAAAGCTTTTAGGCAGAAAATGGGAATATTCAGATTTTTGTTTTAGAAAAAATTATTCTAGCTTTTGTGTAGAAACAGATTGGAGAGCAGCAAGAGTGAAATCCCATAACCTAGACAAGAGATAATGTTTTAAAATCTAAGCAAAAAAATCAGAATCCTCTGACTTTTGGAACTGTGTTTGGAAATGGAGAAAATAAGGTTTTCTAAAGATAATATAAAAAATAATCAACAGAACTTAGTGATTAATTAAATATATAGATGTTAACCAGGCTTCTGCTTTGTTCAACCAAATAGATTATGGTCATATTAAATTAGTCAAGGAATCAAAGGATTTACCCTGGTGGCAATGAGCTCAGGTTTAAGTATTTTAAACTGAAGAATCCATGAGAAATCCAAGAAGAGAGATCCAGTAGACATTTGTTTATACTTATAGAGTCCTCTCAAAATTATTTGGGCTGGAATTACAGTTGAAGTGTTATCAACATAAGAATGGTAATTGCATTCACAGATAAGATTACTCAGAAAAAAATATCAAGTAAGAAGAAAAGAGATCCTAGAACAAAATGCTGCAGGACATCATTACTTAAAGAAAGAATAGATGAGGGACTCACAAGAGAAATGAGAGTATGAAGTTATATAAGTTAGGAAGAGTGTTTCAAGCAGGATAGAGTTGACAATGGTCCATAATGAAGTTAAGTAAAATATAGACTTTAAAGTATCAACCATATTTAGCAGCAGAAGTACCTTCAGTGTCTCTGGCAAAGGTAGCTTTGCTGGCAGAAGTCAACATGCAGTGTGTTAAAACATGGCTAGAAGTATGAATGGACAGACAACAATTACAATTAAGTTGTTCAGAGGAGAGTCAAGAGGAAAATAACTGGTGGAGGACATAGAATTGAAGGGTTGTTTTAATGATGGAAAATACTAGAGAATGTTAAATGCTCATAGAATATGTGATCTCTTTTTCAAAATGCTGTTAAGATGTCATTACCTAGAAGAAATGCATATATTATATGTCTTCATGCACCAGCAATATGGTGACAGAATGAATATATCCACTTAAATGTTAACACAAAATATTTTACAAATTAATAACCATTTCTAAAATTAAATTTGTAAAACTGGTGTGCGTCACTAAATCTACATGGCAAGACAGATAGAGACAGAACATTTATTTGTAGAAATATTGAGTTATGAATCGAGGAATAATTATATCTAAGGATAGATTCTCAAAGCTCTTATTATTAAAGATATAATACACTAATGAAAATTTTTAGTTAGAGCCTTCTTCCATTGATTCCAACAAATGACATAAAAAATGTAACTGCATAAACAGTGCCAAGCTTAGATGATTATAGATATCTGGAAATGCTCTGTTTTATTGGTACTCTTAGACTCTCCATAGAATAACTCTTTAGACACCTCTCTTTGTAAATATTCACATATCCTTAGTAGTCAATATCTAATAAATTAAGGAATAGCTATAATAGATCCCACTTTTTGTTTACTTATTTTGTTTCAATTATTTATTCTTCAATCTTCAGATATCTAGAATTTGTTTTATTTCTTTCTGGCTTATGCACACATATGGAATAAATGACTCACTATTTATTTTATATTATAATAATTTCATGAAGAACCTAATTATTCCAATAATTTTCCATGCTCTAGACATTTCACAACTGAATTTCTTAGGCTACAGCTTTAGTTTGTCAATCTTATATACAAACCAAAGTAGAACTAGTCTTATAGTGGAATACTATGGTGGAGTACTGTGATTTGTTCAATGACTTATTTATTCCACAAATGTTTTCTTATTAGTTAGAATATGTGCTATGATATGAACTAGACATGAGAGATAGAAAGAGGAATAAGCTATAAATAATCATTGCCCTTTAGAGAAAGCCTATGGAAGAATTTAGACAGAAATAAAGCATCAATATAGTAATGTTATAAAACTCAACCAGGCCATGAGGATAGATCTACTAATTGCCTGGGCTATATGGCCTAGATTTCCTAAGGCTATGATGTTGGGCTAGGGAAATCATACATTTGAGTTCTTCTGGGAAAAGTATGGTTTATACCCATTGTCCCAGTATCTTTACTACCTCTTTCACTCTCTAAATAAATGTATCAATAAAGATCCTATAAAATGGAGCAAAAGTCTATAGGAAAACACAGCTGTTTGGGTGTGGAAAATGGTTAGCTCACATGAACAACAAAGGAAACACCAGTGTTGGGTGTTAGAGAAACTCTAGAAACTTAGTATGGCTGGGATGAAGAACACCTCTGAGTAGAGTGGTCATCAGGGACAAAACCATTTAGAGGGACAGACAGCACTTCAAGCTTCAAGGCCTTTGTTGGACAACCCAAGAAGTCTGAACTATTTGGAAAACAAAGATTTGTGCTTGGAGGGTTCCTGAATTTCAACCTAGAACTACACACTACACATTTTCTTCAATTTTGTATGATGCCCACAGAGAAACTTACCAATGGAAAATTCAAATTCAATCATTAAATATCTACTTTGTCCAGTATTTAGAATACTTACTCCAAGTCAAACTAAGTTGTATTCATTGCATAGTCACAGGATGACTAGAATTAATCCCAAAATTTAGGCACTGATAGAGAGGCTCTGCCTTCAGCAGCTTTACAATTTCCCTGTAACTGTGTCTCTTGGATTGATTGGCATAGGAGAGGAGACAATATAGATAATTTAATAGAGGAAATAAGAATGAAAGGCATAGATGTGTGTATGTGTTTTATATAAGTTACTGATCCTCTCAGAGTTTCATATTTCTCAGTTGAAAATGAGAACTATAGAGCCTTCCTAGCAGAGCGAATAACTAATCCAGGGGAAAGGAAGGAGAGAAATTCATTCCAGGTAAAGCAAACAAAAGAAGCAGAAACAGCATAACACAATGCTGGGGAAGTATATAATAGACCTTCAAGAAGTGAGAGTTACTGTTGCTGTTGTTATAGTGCATAAGAAGTCTACCCTCTGCCCTTCTATTTCTCTTGAGAGGAAGACCCCTTTGCTCTTTTGTAGATTTTGGAGTGGAAAATCAGAAACAAGTGACACATGCAAATTGGTATGTGTAAATTGAAATTTTCAAATCCATATCAATAATATATGTTACAGTTTTGAAACTTGTGTGACAGGCTTACCTCATTAGATCCTCACAATTGCCTTATGAAAATGATGGAAAAGTACATGCTTCCTCATTTTATAGGTGGGGATCCAGAGCCAGAGAAAAGTTAATTTCTTGCTCCAAATCACAGATAGCAAGGCTCAGACTCAAAACTAACCCCATTCCAAGTTTTTCCATTTTCTAAAATACATACTGTATCCATGAAACATGTCAAATACATTACATCATCACTAAGATAAATTCAACAGTAGATCTCTGTGTCTCAAGGTCTCACTCTCTCAATTCCTGGGTACTCCAAATCCAAGATCCCAGGGCATTTGTCTATGAGCAGGATATTTACAATAAGTAGAAAAAGAATACCATAAATCTAAACATGGTTTTTCAGAATTCAAATAAAGGAGTTAGCAGATCACAACCATATTCAAATAGTAAGAGAAAGCAATGGTTATCTTTTACCTGGAATGAGGATCTCAAATGTTTATGTACCTCATCAGTAAAAGTATTTTAAGCATATCCCTATATAAATATGTATACAGAAATATATACATTTTAATTACATTGACATAATTTAGTTAACCTAGATAAAACTAATGTATGTATATGATAAAATATACATTCAAAAGAGTATCTTTTAAAGAACAAGAGAAATATAAATTAAAATATTACGATGTTTTTCCTGTCGTAAACCAATTGTTTAGCATGCCATCCTTCTGGGGCATATATACCACAATTTGATGACAGTTGACCTAGAAAATCAAATCCAAGGTCATAGGAATAGTAAAGTCCTCCACAACCTGGTCTGTGGGTATGTGTGGGGGTCTTCTCCACTAGCTTTTAATCTCATGGGGGAACCAACAGTGCCTTATTCTTGTTTTCTATCTCTCTCTAATCCTTGATCCATGAGACATCTCTCTAATGGGGTCACTTTATCATTTGCTTCAAAGGTGTGTTTACTCTGCAGAAAAAGAAATTCATTTAATCATATTTTTGGCTTTTGCTTATTTGTTTTTTTTAATGCCTCAGTTTAAGTACAAGCCAGAGGAAGATTTGAAAAAAAATATCTTAAGAATTGGTTTTTCCCATCACAGTAGAGATAAGAACTCTCAAGGCAAGGGGATAAAAAAAGAGAGTTGGGGAGACAATAGGAAAATTAAATGCTAGTGGGTTTATGAGGAGAGGCCCTAATGTGGCAGTATTTCATGAGCAGAAATAGTAAAAACAGCCTCAAAATCTCAAGGCCTTGCACTGCAGCAAGACAGTAGTTAAAATATTCCTGTCTCTAAAAAGTATGGGAGTTAGCTGAGAAAGAGAGATAACTCTGGCAGGAGGATATCTCAGTAAAATGGAGAATGGACCATGTGGCCTTAAACCAGACCCAAGGCACAGACAAGGTTAGCTATCCAGTAGATAGCAATGTATACAGACATATCACCTCAGGGTCATGCCTCATATACACTTGATAATGTGGATGCCTGCATTGGAAGAAGGAGAGGAACAATCCTAAACTGAAAACTGATGAAAAACCTGGAATTGACATGGTTAAGTTTGCTACCCTCAAGTGGAAACAGGGTAAATTCCGTCTGTTCAAAAAACATGACTAAGAGAAGAGAAATTAAGTTTGTATTCCCTGGATGCATTTCCCCCAAATCAGTGTAAGCCAGTCCTTTCGAGCTTTAAAACAAGCATAATCTTCTTTTCCTTGCTGCGATATGTTCTACTGAACATCTTTTCTCAAAATAGACCAGTTTCACCCACATTGAAAATCTGTCAAGGCAAGTTTCTCCCCCTTTCCCAGTGATCTCCACAAGTATTGGAAGGGATGCCCTGGCAGTCAGGGACCTCCCCACTTGCTGCCAGGTGGTGCCAACTCAAATGGGCACAGAGCCCATGAGGTATCTGTGGCTTAAGACCTAAGTGACATCAGCCATACCATTCCCCAAGTTCTTGAAGTGGACAACTCTCTGCCTTTCCCTGAGTTAATGTTAAAACTAAATGGCATTGAGTCCTGCTGCTTTACCTCTAGCTATATATTAAATTTTTTTGAGTTTTTGACTTTTCATTTTTTGGCGCTGTCTCAGTTTTCCTCCTTTTCTGTGCATCCTTGTAAGCATAGCACATTCTCCAAACCTTGATGCACCTTGTTTGTCCTTGAACATCATCTGTACTGTTAAATGATGAACCTCATATACATCTACCACATTCATCATTGTCTCACCATTTACACATTTTTTTCCTCTTTCATTATTATGATAGATGTTTAGTTTCTAATACTTTTAAATTTACACTGTTTCTGTACCAGGCATGATTAGGTTACTAATCCTGATAAAATCTTTAAACAAAGGAAGAACACATCAGTCCACATAACAATGTAATGACCAACTGCTACCATCATCTTTGGGGCAGAGCAGGCATCGATAGGAGAGTATTCAAGAGCCTATGTTTGGAGCCAGCCTTATTTCTATCTAGGGAAAAAAAATCACATTAACAATAACTCAATAATAATAGCATTGGACCACTATTGGGTATTTGCTACATATGTCAAACAGAGTGCTAAGTGCTTACATAATTATTTTGATTTTATAATAATTTTGTGGTATAGGTATAAATATTCCCTTTTTGAAAATCAGGAAATGGAGTGATAGAGAACTGAAGTGATTGGCAAAATGTCACAATGATAGTAAGTATCTGAGCCAGGGATTACCAAGCCTGCCTACTTCAATGTTCATGTTCTTAATTGCTGCATGCTACTTATTTTTAAAAGTCTGATTAAAGATTTAATTTTTATAGCATAAAAACATTTCTAGTAGTATTTTATTGGTACAAAACATTCTTTAATTCATCAGAAATTATTTATTTGCAAATATTTTTATATACCATAATATCTAATATCTAAATAGGTAATCATTTACATATAATACATACTAAATACATATAAACTAGAATTATATAACTAGAATTATATAAAATTATATGTAATTAGCATGCATCATGTATATACATATGGTGTATATATATATATATATATATATATGAATATATATATATTCGTATAATGTGTGTAAGTGCTTATTTCTGACAGATTATCATATTCACCAAAACCAATTATATAATCTCAATATTAACTAAAATACATGACATTTAAGAAGTTTAAATATTTTAGAGGTTGCCTAGGGCTATACAAGTAAATAAAAAGATATGGCACAATTTTAAAAATATAATATGAGAGGAAATGGTCTCAATTAGATTATTATTTTTTCCCATAGATGTATATTAGTACATTCTAGGTGAAAAAAGTAATTTCTCATATGAAGACCAAAATAGGCATATTTAACATTCAGATATTGTTTGTCCTTACAGATGAAAATGATAGGTAATATATTTCTTGATGCATTTATGTGTTTACTTTTGTGAGATAGATATAACTGTCAACCTCTGGATATAGATTGGTAGATACTGACTTTTACTAATGCCTAATGGTTTCCATACGTTCAATAAAAAATCATTATGAGAAAGTTCACTGAACATAAACTAACCATGCAATGCCCCACTCTAAAAAGCACCCAGGAGGTAAATGAAATATCTGTATATTTCCTTTTGAAATTAACAAATACAAAAACATTTTTAGTTGATTTAATATATAATAGTTTCTCTTCCATAAACTATTATAATAGAAAGGGAAATAGTATATAAAGAGATTTATTAGGTATCAGACACTGTGTTAAGTGTGTTACATACATTGAATTATCTAATCTTCAAAACAAGCCTATTAAGAATTATCATTCAATTCATTTTAGAAGAAAAGAAACTGAAGCTTAAGAGAGATTAACTTCTCTAAGGTCATACTAACAGTGATGCAATAATCTAGATGTTCACCTAGGCAGTGTCCCCAAAGCCTATGCATTTTAATCACTATATTAGACTTATATATCTACCTACCACTAATATGGATTTGGAAAGAGATTTTATTTCTAGAAAATATTGCTCTATGTTCTTGTTCTAATACAAATGTCAACAACTTATAATAAAAGTGTTAAATAAGTTGGTAGGTAATAATAGGACATTCTCATAGTAGAGTATTTTAGTAGATGGGATGAGTAGGCTTCCTATGGCATGCCTACATTAAAGTCCTCACTAAGCAATATATGATTTAACTTTTGGCTTTTGGAAAAGAATATTTGCCAGCTTCAGGAAACAAATAATAAGAATCTAAAAAATGACCAAGGAGGCTATTTTGCTTAATATTCAACTTTCAACACCAAAGAAGTACATAAAGAAACATGGGTATAATACCAAAGTTAGGTAAAGATTTAGATCAACAAACACTCAGGTGGCTATTATATATTGCACATATAATCAGAAAATTTTGGTCTGAAAAGTTGAATTTAAACCTTTCCTTTTCAGTAGTAGATGGTTGAGGACCAGCTTGATTAATGCTGTGCCTGAGATCAAACAGCACATTAGCAGCCTACTCAAGAAGAAAAATTCAGACGTCTTTTATTATTATCATTATTGTTGTTACTACTACTACTACTACTATTACTATTTCTACTACTACTACTACTACTACTACTTTAATGTTAATAATATGTCATCTATTGGCTTTAAAGTAGAAATAGTATTCTTTAATTCTGTGTTCATATTTAATTTAAAAAAGTTATGAATGATATAAAAAGGCATGATTTGGCCAGGATGTTCTGACTGTAGGCATACTGATATATAATTAGAAATGGGCCAGCTCTTCCCATCTATCTTTGATATTCTTGTTTCTCCAACTGTTTTATTCTGACTGCATCTACTCTCTGTTTTACTTTGATGTTAAAAAAAAGGAATGATCTTTGCTTCAGAAATTTAAATTACAGTTCTGTAAGCTCTTTGATATAAGTGTTCAAGATAAATTTAAAAGAAAAAAAACTAGAAATAAAGAAATAATATTTTTTGTCCTTAGTTACCAGAGCAATGTATATGAAAAATTTAAATAATTTCTAAAGAATAATTTTTAAACTATAACATAGTTAATAAATTATGTTTAATCCTAGTTAATCCTACAGGAATAGTAAAATCATTGGCAACTGACTAAACACTTGGATGAATTGAATGATAGCTAATTCTTCTCATTCATTTGTTAATTCACTCATAGCTACTCACAAATCTATGTATCTCAACTTGTCTCTGTTCTTGCCACAAAAGGGCAAGAAAAATAAGGGGAAGCGATCCACAAACAGTGAAAGCTGTATATTACAGGGTAAATAATGGTAGACCTGTTGGCCTGTGGGTTGTTTTCTTCCCCTAATGACAGAATAATGTACTTAAATAGAAATGAAAGAAATAGAATCTTTTCCCGATAAATGATAGCATAATAGGAGAACGTTTACGTACATTTATTACCTGGAAAACAGCATCAGATATAATGCTAGTTAGTCACTTAGGACTAATAAAATGGAATGGATAGAAAGTGATTATTTCCCTTTCACTTTAACCCTTGACATTACTAGAAGAACATGGATTCCATTAATGTTCTCACATTTATTACCCTTCTTCTCACACAGAAAGTTAAACATTGAAAAGTCTTTTTGTGAAGGGTTTGTTTCATTCTGTTTTGCTTTTTTTTTCATTAAAAGTTTAATGTTATTTTACCAAATTTATCATTTGGAATAAAGAAATGGCAGAATATAATTGCATTTTGTACTTTTGACCTTTAAATGTTAAATCTAGATTTTCAGAAAAAATAAAAAAGGATAAAAGCTGCTAAATGCTTTGAAGAGTTTCATATTTATAACATTTCTATTTTAATTTTATTAGCACGAGAAGCCCCCCAAAATCCCAATGCATGGAGTTTGAAACAAGAGGTGAAAGGGAAGTGGATATTGATAAGAGAGGCAAGGAATATAAATTGAATAGCAGAAATTTTTCTTTTAAATAATGTTTATATGAAGGAGGAAAATCATGTTTATTATTTTCACTATCTTTCCCTGTGGAAAATAACTTTTTTCCTTTTCTCAGTCTGTATCTCGTACTTTCTGCCACATTACCTGTGGGAAATTGACTTAAACAGATGTTTCGGTTTCATATTAAAATAACAAATTATTTTTCATAATTCCTTAGTGCCCATTCACTAAAATTTTCATAATAGTTCCAATCTTTGTTTTTTACATGCTAAGAAAAAAGAGCCACAAGTTACTGTGACTAGCACTTGCTTAGTCAATAGCTGGCACATTAAAATGTTTAAAAATAGAGTTCACATATTTGTAAGACCAAAACAGATATCAAATAAAACCTTTTAGTAATCACATTCTTCATTATCACTTTATTGGAACAGAGAGACTTTTCAGGCTATCTTAGAGAAATAACTGACCTTATGCTTCAGGATATTTTTCTTCATAAATGTTCTTTCCCTTTAATATGGTTAATAATTCTACTAAAAACATCTATTATGATTTGTTGATTGATAATCTACATAAATGAATGAGTTGATGCATGAAGAAAGATGATAGATAGATAGATAGATAGATAGATAGATTTTTACCTTAAGTGAAATAAATCATCTTTCTCATTCTAACAATCACTTTGCAAGATACATTTGTATCTTATAATTAGAGATGAGCAGATTTAGGCTTTGAAATAGTGTGTGAATGAGTTTAAAATATATGGAGGTGTAAGTACTAAGACATTCTTAAAATCTTTACAGATACTTAAAAATAGTCTAGCAAACATTATCCATAATAAAAAAATAAATATATTTAATTTGGAATGTGCTTTAGTTTTATAATATTTTGTGGTCCACTCTGTTCCTTGTTCCTTGTGTGTGGTTAATGAATATAGATTGTTCACCTATTAAAATTTTTATCCACTTTCTCTGGAGGACAAATATGAGGTAGTTACCAAAACCATATAATTAGGCAGTTCTGCAGATCTTTAGAACAGAAGTTTACAGATTATACACTTCCGTGGAATATGACAATAACAAATTAAAGGCCAAGGGCTAATTTTACATATAATTTTACATATCTATGGGTAAGACTGAGTATGCAATTTACTCATTTACACTCTGGTAGTTCATCAGTTTATAAAACCTAGTGAAATGGAAGAATGTATTGAAATTTAATTACTGGTATCCTCACACATTGGCTGATTGTGTTAAAACAAACATGTTGAACTGAGTGGTCCCAACTCCTGATAATTTATGACATCTTCAGTTTCTGCTACTAATATTTATTTTTTATCTTATGTGCATGTCTATACATGTTAATAAAAATAATAATGAATAAGTCAATGTAACTATCATTTATTAAGTGTATAATATCCAACACCTTACATATATAAACTTATTTATTTTTCACAACAAATCTATGAGGTAGCTGTTATTATGCTCATTTTCCAAATGAGGAGGATGATGCTTAGAAAAATTTAACATCTTATCCAAGATGAAAAAGCCAACTTATACACATAAGCAAGGATCAGAACCATATCATTTCATACTGAGATATCTGTTCTCGTGTATGGCTTTTTTTTCTTTCTCATGATAGATATTTTATCATCAAAAAGTTCATTCTAATTTATCATATCATACCAACAAGTATGTTTGCTATTCCTGGAACGACACTTTCCCATTCCAGTAACTTGGCACTTACTGTTCCTTCATATCGATTTGCTTCCTCCAGATAGTAGCACTTCATTATATCTTGACTCAGAAGTCACACCTTCAGCCTCCTTCTCTAATTGCTCTGTCTAAAATATTGCTGCCTTACCTCTTTTACCCCGCTTATTTTTATAGCACTTTTTATCTAACATGTTATCTTGTATTTATTTGGTTGTTGTTGGCTTTCCTTGATAAAATGTAAATTCAACAAGAAAGGGACATTGTTTTGCTGATGGCTGTATGCCTGGTATCTACAAAAAAAATCTAGTGTAGAGCTGGTCAACAAGTATTGATTGAAGGAGACCAAAACTAATTGAGCACTGAGATTTACCCTAAAGATTTCAAACTCTTAAATACATAAAAGTAGTCTATGAATGTAGTGAAACCATGTGAAGAAAGGTTGACAGGGTCTCAGGTAGTGTTGTAAAACAATTTTATTTTATTTTATTTTATTTTTTTGGTGAAGAGTAGACATTTGTAAAAGCCACCTGAGCTGGATTTTGAAGCTCTAGAAGGACAGACTGATGAAGAAAAGAGCGAGCAATTAATAGGATACTCAGGGCAAGAATAACAAGGAAGGGAATGAAAGGTTCTAACAATGCTTAGACTATAAAGTTGGGAAAATGCATTTACTGTACAAGAAGAAATGCTCAAGGTAGGTAAGGAGAGCAGATAACTGGCAATGATGAAATCTTCAAGCTAGGTCTAACTGGGATCTGAGATAAATAGCATGCATCCATTTCTAGTTCTCAAAGAGAAATACTATGTTCAAGTGACTCCTGCATTTGCCACACATCTTTTTAAAAATTTTACTGCTACTGGAAATAAGTATAGAAATCTGTCAAAACTGAAGTTTTCTTTCTATTGTTGATGAAAGGTAAGATAAATTGGTATTTATGCATAACCATAATTTCAAGAAAATAGTGATAAAGTGATAAGTAGGATAAATGTTAGTATACATGTAATTATCAAATGGAAATGGTTTGACAAGCTTGACAGAAAATGACTTTCTGAATCCCAAGTTAAAATAAAGGAACTGAGTGGTACATAAATTCCTTATTCCTTTAGATTCTCCATTTTCTAAAAGTGATACCTCTCCACAAATATATACTTTAAACACATACAATCTTCCATAGCAGTGGGAATATATACAGGATCTAGAAGTAGAAATGATGGGCCAAAGCGATTCACAGTTCAAATCAGATACCATTAAGTTTTTAAAGCTCTTTACAACTTTTGGCCCAAGGACTCAAAAATATTGCTTGAATGAGCTGGGAAATGGAAGGTGTTGGGCTTTAGTGACTATTCAGAATTAATTAGGTAAGTTTCTGCAGTTGGGCAGTATTCAGGTTTTTTAGAAAGAATTTTTTTCCAACAATGTTTGTTTTCTTACTGAGGAATTCTTTAATTCTTCACAATATATCCTATCACTAATGAAATATCATTCACTCACTGTGAATGGTACTGATACTTGACATGACATAAAAACATACTACACTTATCTATAAATTATCTTCTTAAAATACTTACTTTTCTAGTTAAATGAATTTACCCAAATCAGATTTTGCTAGTTTCTCAGTATAAGCATTTTGATTTTTAATTAAAATCATTACAGTATAAATAAAAATACATCACAGAAAATGATGTATTTTAATTAAACAAATGTGTAAGCCTAGAAATATATTTAGAATCTTGATTATATTTACCTTTAGTATAATATCAAATGTAACTAATCATCTTCAAACTTTAACATGACATATGTATTTTTTTTCTGCCTAAAGAAAATATTCTATGAGTCTAAAATAGGCTTCTAGTAAGTTACTTCAGTTTATAGAAAAATTATATTTTCTCTTTATGCCAAGGGAGAGAAAATCTATTATAATAAGAAATCATAATTCAAAGCAATCTACAGATTTAATGCAATCCCTATCAAAACACCAATGATGTTTCACAGAACTAGAACAAATAATCCTAAAATTTAAAATAAAACCACAAAAAGATTTCAAATAGCCAAAGCAATATTGAGAAAGAACAAATTTGGAGGTACCACTCTTCCTGATTTCAAAATATACTACAAAGCTTTAGTAATCAAAAGAGTATGGTACTGTCATAAAAGCAGACACATATCAGTGGAACAGAATAGAGAGCTTAGATTTAAACTCACACATGTGATCAATTCATTTATGATAAAGGAGGCAAGAATGTACTATGGGGAAAAGACAGTCTCTTTAATAAATGATGCTGGAAAAACTGGCCAGAAACAGGCCAAAATTTGAAACTAGACCATTTTCTTACACATTATGCAAAAAAAACTCAATATGGATTAAAGACATAAATGAGACCAGAAATCATAAAACTCCTAGAAGAAAACATAGGCAGTAAACTCTTCGACAATGGTTTTAGCAATATTTTTTTGGATATGTCTCATTGGGCGAAGGCAACATGGCAAAAGTAAATAAGTGGAACTACATCAAAATAAAAAGCTTTTGCACAATGAAACCACCAACAATGCAAATAGGCAACCTACTGAATAGGAGAATATCTTTGCAAATGATACATCCAATAAGAGGTTAATATTCAAAATATATAAAGAATTCAAATAACTCATTATGAAAAAAACTAACAACCCAATTTAATAAATGGGCAGAGGACCTGAATAGACATTTCTCCAAAGAAGATATGCATATAGCCAACAGATACATGAAAAGATGTTCAATACCACTGATCGTCAGAAGAAAGTAAATCAAAATCACAATGATATCACCTCACACCTGTCAGAATGGTTATTAGCAAACAGACAATAAATAACAAGTATCGGCAAGGAGGTAGAGAAAAGGAAACCCTCATGTACTGTTGGTAGGATTGTAAATTAGTGCAGCCACTATTAAGAAACAGTATGAAGGTTCTTCAAAATATTAAAAACAGTACTACTTTATAATTCAGCAATTCTACCTCTGGGTATTTATCTGAAGAAATCCAAAACATTAATTCAAAAAGATAAATGCATCCCTATGTTCATTGCCCATTGTTTACAATAGCCAATATATAAAAACAATGTAGGTATCCATAGATAGATGAAAAATGGATAAAGAGAATGTGGTACATATACACAATGGAATATTACCTAGCCATAAAAACACCATCAGAAAAATAAAAAGACAACTAACTTAATGGGAGAAAATATTTGCAAGGAGCTAATATCCAAAATATATAAAGAACTCATATAACTCAAAAACAACAAAACAAACAGTTAAATTAAAAAATGGGCAGAGGACCTGAACAAACACTTCCAAAGAAGACATAAAGATGGCAAACAGATATATGAAAAAATTCTCAATATCATTAGGTATAAGGGAAATGCAAATCAAAACCAGAATGGGATACTACCTCACACTTGTTAGAATGGCTATTGTCAATAAGAAAATAAATAACAAGTATTGAGAGAGATGTGGAGAAAAGGAAACCTTCCTACACTGCTGGTGGAAATGTAAACTTGTACAGCCACTATGGAAAACAGAATAGAGGTTCTTCAAAAACATTAAGAATAGAGCTTCCACTGCACTCAGCAATTCCTGTTTTGAAAATACTTATTCATAAAGATATGTGTACCCTTATGTTTACTGCAGCTTTGTTTATAATAGCCAATACATGGAAACAACCTAAGTGTCCTTCAGTGGATGACTGGATAAAGGGGTAGTACAAATATACAATGGAATACTACTCAGCCATAAAAAATGACAAAATAATGCCATTTGCAACAACATGGACTGATCTGGAGAGTATTATGCTAAGTGAAATAAGTTAGATTTCAAAAACTATGTGATTTTAATCATATGTGGGATATAAAACAAAAAGCAACAGATGAACAAACGAACAAACAAACAAAAAACTCATTAATACAGACAACAGAATGGTGGTTACCAGATGGAAAGTGGGTAATGGTGGTTACCAGATGGAAAGTGGGGAAAGAACAAAGAGGGTAAAGGTGGTCAAACAAGGAGATCGAAGTAGACTAGACTTCGGGTGGTGATGACACAATGGAGTATACAGATGTTCTACTATAAAATTGTACACCTGAAATTTATATGATGTGACCAATGTTGCCCCAATAAATTTAATTTAAAAATAAATTTAAAAATACATATCTTACAAACTATAGTGCCTATGTTCCAGAATTACTACATAACTAAAAATAAAATTTAACCACCATGTATTTAAGTCAGTTTCCTATGCTTAATTTAAAATCACTTTAACAATGTTAATAAATGAGACCTTTGAATAGTCTGCTGTATTTAAATGTACAATTAAACCTAAGTGTGCAGCTGTATCGCTCATATATGAATGTTATAGTAAGAATATAAATTGTTAACTATAAGTGCAAATTTTATATTCTGTGATTGGTATTGGCCAAATCAAACAAACAAATAAACAACAACAACAACAAACAGAAACAAGGATCAATGAAACAGAATAGAGAGCCAAGAAATAAACTCATATCAATTAATCTATGACAAAGGTGGCAAGGATATATAATGGGGTAAACAGAACGGCAATAAATGGTGTTTGGAAAACCGAACAGATAAATGCAAAAAAATGAAACTAGACCACCTTCTTACACCATATATAAGAATAAAGTCAAAATGGATTAAAGACTTAACTGTAAGATCCAAACCCATAAAACTCCTAGAAGAAAACAGGAAGTAAACTCACTAACACTGTTCTTAGTATTATTTTCTGTGATATATCTCCTCAGGCAAGGGAAAACAGAAGAAAATTAAATAAATGAAACTCTATCAAACTAAAAAGTTTTTGCAAAACAAAGGAAACAATTTACAAAATTAAAAGACCACCTACTTGATGGGAGAATATATTTACCAATGATACATCCCACAAAGGGTTAAATACAAAATTTATAAATAACTCATATAGCTCACCAAAAAAACAAACAGTCCAATTAAAAAATGGGCAAAGGATTTGAATAGACAGTACTCCAAAGAGGACATACGAATGGCTAATAGACATATGAAAAGATGCTCAACATCACTACTCACCAGAGAAATTCAAATTAAAATCACAATGAGATATTTTCTCATAACTGTCAGAATAGCTATCATCAATAAATAAAAAAAAAATAAGTGTTGGCAAGGATGTGGAGAAAAGCAACCCTGGTGCATTGTTGGTGGGATTGCAAATTGGTGCAGCCACTATGTAAAACAGTATGGAGGATCCTCAAAAAATTAAAAATAGAACTATTATGGCCTAGCCATTCTACTTCTGGATATTTATCTGAAGAAATCAAAAAAACAAATTTGAAAACATATATGTATCTCGGGTTCACTGCAGCACTATTTACAAAAGCCAAGATATGGAAGTAACCTAAGTGCCCATCAATAGGTGACTGGATAAGTAAGAGATAGTACATATATACAATGAAATGTTACTTGGCCATAGAAAGAATAAAATCTTACTATTTGCAACAACATAGGTGTACCTAGCAGGTATTATGCTAAGTGAAATAAGTTAGACAGGGAAAGACGAGTAACATATGACCTCACTTATTTGTGGAAACTAAAGAACAAAACAAATAAACAAACAAAATAGAAATAGACTCATAGATAAAGAGGACAAACAAGTGGTTGCCAGATTGGAAGGGGGTGGGGGTGAGTGCTGGGTGAAAAGGGGGAAGAAATTAAGAAGTAAAATTGGTAGTTACAAAACAGTCATAGGGGTATAAAGTATAGCATAGGGATTATAGTCAGTAATATTATAATAACTATGTACAGTACCAGGTGGGTATTAGACTAATCAACTAATTGGGGGTACCACTTCATAAATTATATAAATGTCTAACCACTATTCTATATATAAAATATTGAATATCATCTGTAATTGAAAATATTTACTTTGTAGGAGAAAACATTTTTAATTTCATAGAAAAAATAAAAATAAAGGAAACATGATTTTTTTTATTTTTGGAATTTTCCATTTAATATTTTCAGACCATGATTGACCAAAGGTAACTGAAACAGGAGAAAGCAAAACAGAATAAGGGGTGACTACTGTAATCCTATAATCTATGGATATCCATTTCTATAGGAAAATGCCTCTTGGAAACTTAGATGTAATTTTTATTTTAATTATATATTTTATATAAAGAAAAAAATCACAAAATAGACTGCTTGCTATCAGATTAAAATATAGGTATAATGATATTATTTTATTTTAGAGAAGTTTTCAAATAAATTGTTCAAAAAAGCAAAAGAAATGGCCTATTTTTTATGATATCAAGTACACAGAGTACTGAATTTAGACAGTAATTTTTTCTTGGCACACAGTAGACACACAAGAATGGTGGGAATGAATGAACATACAGAAGATCAGTTCTTTCCAGAGAGTTCAATATTGATATTGAGACTCTAGTGATATTTAAATCCTAGTTTGCAAGGGAACTAGGATAATTAAAATCTATTTAAAAGATTTTCATGTGCTTGTTTTCATGATTCAGGGATTGGAAGTAGGGATCTTATGTCTTGGGCAGTCCTGGCAAAGTTGAGATAAGCAAGTATAAAAATTTTATTGACATTCGACATTTGGGGCACTAGACTGTGATCTTCTTCCCAAGCAATCAGACCTCCCTCCGCCATATGGGAACCCTAGGTAGATTGTGCAAGCTCTTTAAACTCTGGGTCTTTGTATTCAGAGAACAAAATCCAATGTTGCTATTTGTCCATTATAGTGGTAGTCATGAAATAACCTATGTATACTTTATGAAGTGGTTCAGAAAAAGTAAAAAAATAAAATTCTTGAGACTTTTAGTCTCAGGCAGCAATATTTTCTTTTCTACAAGTGTAACACACAAGTATGAAACAGAGGATGGAGTTCCCGCAAAATAAGCTTTCTTATGTAGATATAGAACTTGAGCAGGTAAATTCCTCCAATACCTAATCTTAAGGTACATTTTACTCATGGAAGTTAAATCACAGAAAGGTAAACTCTTCTTCCTATAGCTCTTAGGCATATAAACCAAAGACCATAATTTTCTTATTTTTAAATAGGATCCCAAACCCCAGAGTTATTCAATCCCAATAAATGGATGGAACACTACAAAAAGTGTATCACTAGCCACTTGCCCAAATCACCTTATCACTCTATAATATGAAATTTAATGGTTTCTGATCCAGACCTTGAGTTGTCACTTTTTTGGGCCTTATTTTATTCTTCAGCCCATTCTATTGATCTTTTCATTTAGATATTCTGAGTCAAAAATAAGGACCAAAAGAATAATGTCCATTGAGGTATTTATATGAAAATGTGACATCAATATGACTTGACTAAAAAAAATCTATAGCATGATGCCACTATCTAGAGGTATTTTCATTTAGTTTTTCATTGGTTTAATCGGGTCATTGAGAAATGTGGTTAAAATTAGGTGAGATCAACAACAATTTAGTTTTATAACATAACATATTGAAACAAATATAAGAAGGACATTAATTGGGAATGGATGACAGAAGAGACCCAAATATCTACAGTACATTGAGTAGCAATGGATAAACTGTAATTGAAATGAACTTTTTGATTACATGTTGAATCATGTCTTCACCAACACATTATTGCTCCAGCATAAAAACGACCCCCAAAAGGAGAGTTAAAAGCTCCTTTCTTGATGAAAGACTTTGGAAAGACTTAGACAATAAGGAAGAGTCATAAATAGTGAGTTTAGCTTCCTAGAGTCTTTCTCCCTCTTGTCTTACGCATCTTCATGCCACTGCCAGAGTTACCTGCATATTTTAGGAACTTGCATAATTGAGAAGAAATGGAGAATCAAAGCGTAAAAAAGCATAATAGTTAGAAACATGGATTCATATATTTTAGAGTTAAAATGGAACAAAGTGGTCAATGAATCTCACAAGGTATCAAATGTAGAAACCCCCATCTAGGCAATCTTAATAGATTGAAAGTTAATTTTAGTTTGGAAGATTTCAGCTCACTGCTGAAAATACTAAGGAGAATAACTATGAGGAAGTTATTCCATAAAATGTTCTGAAACATGACTGCCTCTAAATTTTATCACTTGATCTTTCAGTAGTTTACTAGATCAGTAGTAAATAAATTTGCCCCTCAAAAAGTTTGTAAGTAAAAGAAAGAAATACATAAGAAAATGTACATTTCTTCCTCCTTTGGCATGCATGCCCCAGTCTATTGTTACATTACAAAGGCATCACTGTTCTTGCTCTCTATCAAGCCATACAAATCATTCTCCAGTTCTGAACATGACTTTAACTTTGGCCACTGTGCCTTCTTTCCTTCCGCCAAAGGTTTTACATTTTCTAAACTTCCTTAAATCCTTCTGATTCTTTGAATCATGGTTCTAATGGCATCTCCCCAATGAAATCCTCCTGAAGTGTGCCTTTGCTGGCATTCACACATATTTTTACATTTCTTTCATCACTTGCATTTTATTCTGTCTAAAATATTTCTTTACATTTTTGTGTATGTCCATCTCCCCAGTTCTGTAAATTCTTTGAAGGCAGGATCTATACCTTATTCTCCCCTAATCATTTTCTTTTCTTTTTTTTTAAGTAAAAGCTATATATTCAAGCCAAAGGGAGAAATGAAATAAAATATTTTTTTTGTATCAGACTTATAAACTCATGCATAACAATTTATCATTATTCATACATATCTATAATGAAATAGTGAGTGCACACAAGAGAGAGAACATGATGAGAGGAGAAGAAACTACCACTGAGGGACAAAGAAAATGAACCAGAGGCACAAGGAAATAAGAATTCATAAAAAGTGTTTTCTAAAACTAGAATTAGCTGATTACTTACTGCTTTGCTTACAGATCCCTGAGACCCCATATAGGACATTGCTAATACTATGGAGATGGCCAATGGAAGGTTAGACATTTAGTGAGGAATATTTTTCACTTTGCCCATTCCTTTCTCTATGTAAAAGAAATGCGAAAGTGTAGTGTATGCTTTAATAGCTTACTCTGCAGTACCACGGGGTGGGGGGTGGCAGAGGAGGGAGGAAGAGAGAGAGAAAGAGAGAGAGAGAGAGAGAAAGAAAGAGAGAGAGAGAGAGAGAGAGAGAGAGAGAGAGAGAGAGAGAGAGAGAGAGAGAGAGATTAGATGAGACCAAGGGGCAAAGAAAATGATAGAAGGAGATATTTCCTGTTTCTATTTCTAAAATCTAGTTGCCCTTTGTAAATAACTGAGGAAGAAACTAAGCGGTGAAAATGCTGCTATTTTAAAACCACATTAAGGCAGCATTGCAGAATAGAAAAATACTGGCCTGGGAACTCATATGCCTGTGTTTTAGTCTCAGAGCTAATGTTAAAAAGCTGCTCACTGGAGAAAATCACTTAATTTATCTGACTCAATTTTCTCATCTGTAAATTGAGAAGTTGGGATTATATGATCACTAAAATTCATTCTCATTCTAAAAAGGCTAGTGTTCCACATTCTGGTAAATGAAGTAAAATTACATCTATTTAAATTTACTATATTATCACAGATCTATGATTGTGCTGCTCAGCAAAAATTAAGGATATTTTCAAAACCATGGTGATACTCAGTTTTAACATATTGAAAACCTATTTAAAAGTAAATGCTATAAAAGCAGTCTACCTTGAAACACACTATAAGGAAAACTTTCCAATTAATTTTGGAACATCAAATTTCATTTCTGAGACAGAAGAAGAGCTTAAATTTTTTTACTTTTTAAATATTTTTTAAATTAAATTGAAATATAATATAACACAGTGATTAAACATTAATTACAAAGTCATCACCCTGATAAATTTAGTATCTATCTGACACCATACACAATTATAACAATATTATTGACTATATTAGCTATGCTGTGCTTTATATCCCCACGACTATTTTGTAACTACCAATTTATACTTTCTAATCTTCTCACCTTTTTCACCAACCTTCAACCCTCTCCAATCTGGCAACCATCAGAATATTCTCTGTGTCTATGAGTTGGTTTCTGTTTTGTTTGCTTGTTTATTTTCTTCTTTAGATTCCACTTGTTGGTGAAATCATATGGCATTTGTTTTTCTCTGTCTGACTTATTGCATTCAGCACAATACCCTATAGATCCATCCACATTGTTGCAGATGGTAAGGTTTTATTCTTTTTTTATAGCTGAATAGCCTTCCATGTATAGATGTACCACCCCTTCTTTATCCATTCATCCATTGCTGGACACCCAGGATGACTTCTTATCTTGACTATTGTAAAAAATGCTGCAATAAACATATGGACTCACATGTACCTTAGTGTTTTTGGTTTCTTTGGATAAATACCCAGAAGTGGGAAAACTTGGTCCTTCATTGTCTCTTGTTATAACCTTTGTTTTCAGGTTTATTTTGTCTGGTATAAGTATTGCTACTCCAGCTTCTTTTTGTTTCCATTTTTATGAAACATCTTTTCTTATTCTTTTACTTTAATTCTATGTATCTTTTGATCTGAAGTGAGTCTCTTTTAGGCAGCATAAGTAAGGGTCTTCCTATCAATTCAGCCATTATATTATTTGGTTGGAGCATTTAATCCATTTACATTGAAAGTAATTGTTGTGAAATATGTAGTTATTGCAATTTTATTATTCATATTTTGATACATATTTTTCTTCTTAAAGAAGTCCCTTCAACATTTCCTGTAATAGTGGTTTGGTGATGATGAGCTCCTTTAACTTTTTTTTTTGTTTCTGGGAAGCTCTTTATCTATCTTTTGATTCTAAATGATAACTTTGCTGGGTAGAGTAATCTTGGTTGTGGGTCCTTGCTTTTCCTTACTTTTTAAAAAAATAATTAATTTTTTATGGTGACATTGGTTAAAACTTTTCCTCACTTTGAGTATTTCCCAACAATCCCTTTTGGCCTGCAAAGTTTCTACTGAGAAATCAGCTGATAGTCTTATGAAAGCTCCCTTGTAGGTAACTAATTGCTTTCGTCTTGCTGCTTTTAATATTCTCTCTTTGAAGAGCTTAGTATTTTATAGGATTTCTTTTCCAATTGTCAGTGGACCCATGGTTTTTCTGAAGAATGCAAAAATCACTGAATCATGATTCTTGGAAATCTAGTAGGTTATCACATTGGGTGTTAGTCCTGTCTGTCTATAACTATCCAAGAAGTCTTTCCTGATCTCTGAGCCTCAGTTTCCCCATCTTGACAAAAAGAACAATGAGCATGATGATTGAGTGAATTCCATCAGCTCTTAACTCTGTTCTATGTGGCCCATGTTAAGAGCATGTTCTCTTTGTATGAAGTGTCTTTTCAGTGACTTTCTAAATCAAATATAAAATTTATATGTCCTCCAAAAAAGTTTTTAAATATTTTATTGTATTTATTTGCCATAAGGATAAAAAATCATTAATGTAGATTGTTTACAACCTTGCTCTTCCAAGAACTAAAAATAATCATATCCTTGCCATTTTTTTTGTAAAGCAGAATTTGAGTGAGAGGCAAAGAATTAAAAATGGAGAAGTAAAATGCACTTACAAAAATTACAAGTTTTGTTTGTAGAAAGAAGAAGAAATGGAGATATAATTATAGGTGGAATGAAAAAGAGAAGGTAAGTCCAGACAAAAATCTATGTGTGTGCATAAATAAATTAAAAATAAGAATCACATGATCATATAAATAGATGCAGAAAAACCCTTTGACAAGATACAGCATTTATTTAAGATCAAAACACTTAACAAAATTGGTATAGAAGGAAAGTACCTTAATATGATAACGGCCATATATCACAAACCCTCAGCCAACATTATACTTAACAGTTAAAAATGAAAAATCTACCCTCTAAGATCAGGAACAAGGCAAGGCTCTCCATTATTACCATTGTTATTCAATATAATATTGGAGGTCCTAGCAAGTGCAATCAGGCAAGAGAAAGATATAAAAGGCATCCAAATAGGAAACGAAGAAGTCATACTGTCACTATTTGTGGATGTCATGATTCCCGATACAGAAATCCCTAAAGACTCCACAAGAACACTACTAAAAACAATAAACAAATACAGTAAAGTCTCTGGATACAAAATCAATGTTCAAAAATCCATAGTGTTCATATACTCTAATAATGAAGTGTCAGAAAAAGAAATGGAAAACATAAAACATTTCACAATTGCAACAAAAATAATAAAATACTGAGGAATAAATTTAACAAAACATGTGAAAGACCTATATAATAAAAACTACAAGACCCTATCAAAGAAAATTGAAGAAGATACAAAGAAATGGAAAGATATTCTAAGTTCTTGGATTGGAAGAATCAACATAGTTAAAATGACTATATTATCTAAACCATTATACAGATTCAATACAATCTCTATCAAAATCCTGTCGGTTTTTATTTAAAAAAAGAAAACAAAAAATGATCAGATTTTTATGGAAGTACACAATATTCCGAATTGCCAAAGTAATCCTGAGAAAAAAAGAATGAGGCTGGAGACACCACTCTGCCTGAATTCAAATTATACTACAAAGTAACCGTAATTAAAATGGCATGGTATTAGCAGCAAAATAGGTACACAGACCAGTGAAACAGAATTGAGAGTCCAGAAATAAACCCATATTTATATGGGCAAATAATTTTCAACAGAAAAGCCAAAAACATACAGTTAAGAAAAGAAAACCTCTTTAATAAATGATGCTGGAAAAACTGGAAGTCCATCTGCAAAAGAATGAAACTATACTGTTGTCTATCACAACACACCAGAATTAACTCAAAATGGATTAAGGACCTGAATGAATATAAGACCTGAAACAATTAAATGCAAAGAAGAAAACATAGGAACGAAACTCAAAGACCTTGGACTTAAAGAGGATTTCATGAATTTGACCTCAAAGGCAAGGAAAGTAAAAGCAAAAAGAAATGAACAGGATTAAATTAAATTAAAAACCTGCTCAGCAAAAGAAACCTTCAACAAGGTAAAGAGACAACCATCTGAATGATCTACCCTATGATCCAGCAATCCCTCTACTGGGTATTTACCCCAAAGACTTGAAAACTCATATCCGAAAAGATAGTTGCACACCGATGTTCATAGCAACATTATTCACAGTGGCCATGACATGGAAGCACCTAAAGTGTCTTACGATAGAAGATTGGCGAAAGAAGCTGTGGTACATATATACTATGGAATATTACTCAGCCATAAGAAGAGATAAAATACTGCTATTTGTGACAATATGAATGAACCTTGAGATAATCATGCTAAGCAAAATAAGTCAGACAGAAATAGTTGAAAATCATATGATATCACTTATATGTGGGATTTAAACCTAAAAGCAACAAATGAACAGGACAAACAGAGACTCATGGACATGGACTATAGACTAGTGGTTACCAGAGGGTAGAGAGTGTGGGAGAAGGGGAATGTAGATGGGGTAAAAAGGATCAAATATAGTGGGGTAGAGGTAGGGTGAAGTGGATAAAGTGGATCAAATATATGGTAGCTTAAGGAAACTGGACTTTGGGTGGTAAACACACAATAGTATATACAGATGCCAAATTAATGTACACATGAAAATTATATAATTGTATTAACCAATGTTATACCAATAAACTTAATTTTAAAAAAGTTAAAAAATCTGTATGTGTATTTATTTATACATATATAAATACAGAATCATTCATTCATGCTTTAGAATTATGATATAAAACATAAAAGTTGTCTAGTTTAAATATATACATATTGTAATCCTCTTATATATAAATCTTGTAGCTTCAGTTTTTTTTCTCCTGTAACTGGTGACAAAACATGTGATCCTAGAATGTGTGAGGAATCTTGGACTTTAGGTATAAGGAAAAACATTTGTACATTCCCCTCTCAAGGGCTTCTTCCTATTCTACGCATGCTAGTGAGTCTTGGGTGTGTTTATATTATTCTCATGTTTGTATTTTTTTTTAGAATAAATACAAACACTGAATAAATTGCTTAAGTTGTAGAACAATATAATTTGATACTCTTAAATAAACAAACAAATTATACAAGTGGGATTATATTAAACTAAAAGGTTTTGAATGGTAAAGGAAACAATCAACCAAATGAAACTGTAACCTACAGATGATAGAACGCAATTATAAAACATATATCTGATAAAGCGTTAATATATAAGATATGTGAAGAATTTCTAGAACTCAATATTAAAAAGATAAATAAAATCTGATTTTAAAATAGGCAAAAGAACTGAATAGACATTTCTCCAAAGAAGACATATAAATGGACAACAGGTATATGACAAGGTACTTGACATCACTAAAAATCAAATAAATGCAAATCGAAACCACAATGAGAATCACCTCACAAGTATTAGGATGGCTATTTTCAAAGTAACAAGTATTGGTGAGAATGTGGAGAAAAGGGAACCCTTCTGCGCTATTGGTGGAAATATAAATTGGTAGCTACTATAAAATATAGTAGAGAAGTTCCTTAAAAAATTAAAAATAGAAATGCCATAAGATATAGGATCCCAATTCTCTTTATTTATCAAAAGGAATTGAACTCAGGATCTTGAAGAGATATTTGAACTCCTACATTTATTATAGCATTATTCACAAGAGCCAAGTCTTGAAAACAAACTAAATGTCCATAGATAGATAAATAATAAAGAAAACATGGTATATACACACATTAGAATATTATTCAGTTATTTTAGAAGGAAATTCTGTCATATGCCATCATATGGGTGAATCTCGAGGACAGTATGCTAAGTAAAATAATCTAGTAACAAAAGAACAGATATTGCATGATCCTAGTTATATGAAGTATCTAAAGTAGTCGAACCCATAGAAACAGAAAGTAGAATGGTAGTTCCCAGGGATTGTGGGAAGGAAAATTAAGGAATTTCTGTTCAATGGGTATAGATTCAGTTATGTAACATAAACGTCTAGAGATCTGCTATACAACACTGTGCCTACAGTTAATAATACTGTAAACTAAACATAAAAATTAGCTAGGAGGATAGTTTTTATATGTTTTATAAAAATAAAAAGAATACTTAAGAAAAATTTATATTTTTTCAACATAGCCAACTTTTTGTCAGTGAGTTTAGTTTCTGAATGCTAACTATGTAAGATGGGAACTGAGAGACTGTTCAGACAATAGTTGCAATAAAAGCAAAACTAGAGGCAAGAAAGAGCCAGCATGTATAGGGACAAAACAGGAATTGCCCAGAGCCTAGGGGGTCACTCAGGGGAAGCATGAGTGATACTACTGGATGGGTAAGAGTACAGGATGGTAAGAGACTTCAACTATAAATCTGATGTTTAAATTTTCAAAGACTTCTCATAAAATGTTCTTGTTTAATGGCCATAAACATTCAAAAGTGAATCTAAGCAGTTATACCCCAAAGTAGAAAAACTCTTGATTGTGTTACATTAGAAATGTATACACAATCCCTAAGGTGATGTCATAGGAGGAGAAAATAAGTAGTTTAAAATTTGTCTTCAAATTATGATATTTGTCTTTGTTTGAAAGGGTTGACCTCTATGCTCAAAGGCCATATCTATCAGATCCAGTGATTACGTGCATGGTGATATAATTTGAGAGTCAATTACATTCACGCGCTAATTTCTTCTCATTGGATTCACTGGTGACCCTAGAAAATTCAAATGGTGACACAGGAATGTAAATGGTCTGTAAAGTTATAAAACCCTTTTAAGAAACTGAAATTCTTAAGTAAGAATTATAATATATTCAACTTTGGGTGAATATGCTTTTCAGTGATTACTTTCTAGTAATAAGAGATCTAAAAAAAATGTTGAATTAATCTTTGACCTGTTGATATTGTTGGAAACCCAGTACCTTCTAAGGCTATTAAAAATTTACCAGTTTACAGGAGACTTCATTTACACCATCTTTCTCCCAAGATTATCATAGCCATTACTTATCCTTATTTTAAGCACAAGAGAGTAAAAGAGAAATTGTGAGAGGAATTCTAGTTTGCTACTGCTTTCTGTGTTATTTTTAATCTTTGAGATATATTGTAAAGTCTCAATGAATCTGAGAGAAAGAAAATTCTTCTCGAATCACACAGTAATCAATGGCAAAGTTAATTGAAATTTAGTCCTTTAACAATGCTATCTTAGCAGTTCTGCAGTGTTCAGAGAGAAAGATTACTTTTATCAAAGCTTGGAGTAATTGAGAAAGAGACAAAGAACAGGAAATGGAAGATAATTTGTAAGTGACTGAAACCTAGTCTCTCCATTCAGGATTTCCTTTCCTTTAAAGATGTAGATTTGGAACAAAAACACTTTTTGAATAGAGAAGAAACAGGAACAGACGTTAAAGGAAGTTGGTCTGGTCACAAATTTCGACTATAGCATGTATTAGCTCAGACAGCCTGGACATATTAGTCTCTTTGTGCTCCAGTTTCTTTACCTATATAATAATAATAATGACAACAGCAATAAAAAAAAAAAACAGCCTAGCACTGAGCCTGGCACATAGGAAGCTCTCAAAGTCACTATTATTTTTATAAGGAAAACCTAAGCATTATTTTTTGATATGCTTCTCTCCATTTTATTTTCCCCAAATGGTCTGGAGCTAATAGAGAATCACAACCCCAGGCCAGAGGCAGAGTCAGACAAGATATATAATTCTCCAGATCTATTTGGCTGTTTTCTGGCATCAAATATGAGTATCGCATTATCAAAATATTAAAGAGAGAGAGAGAGAGAGAGAGAGAGAGAGAGAGAGAGAGAGAGAGAGAGATGCATCAGGCTAGTACTTGTTTACTTCCTACACTGAAAGTATTTTGACTAATGCTATCTTGACTCTTCCAAATATTTTAAAGGTTTATCAAGGTATAATTTGTATACAAAAATTGCACATATTATATGTATACATTTTGTTCAGTCTACACATATGCACATACCCACGATACCATCACTAGAATGTAGGTACTTGAGATAGCCATCATCTCCCAAAAGTTCCTTGTGTTCTTTTGTGCTTTGTTGTGTGTGTGTTACATACACTTAACATGAGATTTATTCTCTTAGCACATTTCAGTGCCCATTAACGTATTGTTTGCTATAAGCACTATGTTGTACAGCAGGTGTCTATATTTATTCTAAATTTTAATGACTTCTGTTTACCAATTTCACCTGTATACCAGGCTCCTAATGACAACTCATAGCATTTTATAAAAAAATGTTAAACACAAGTTTCAGTAGAGGAAAGAGGTGGATGAAGAGTCATTACATGATACGTAAGCAATATTGGTGTGAATGGATGATTCATACCAACATTTAATAGAGTTAGATGTGGGTGAAGCAGTAATTTACCAGCTCTATATGCAACTTTATTTTTATTTTGTTGTAATAAGCATGTGTAACTTTTATAACTTTTAAATGTATTCCTTAAAAGTACAAACAAAAAAAATTTTGGAATAAATGGGCATTTTTAAGCAAGTAGATTGTTTCATAAAGAATTCATACTAATCCTTTCAGATGAATATTTTAAATAGGTTAAAACATTCAGTGAAGTTTAACCTGCTCGCTAATAGCTTAATCTTATAAAAATAGGCTGTAAGTGGAAAACAAGACCAAAAGAAATACAAAAGTAAAAGAGAAATTGCAGAGCTGTGTCTGATATTCAATTCTGGATTAGAAAAAAAGTAAAATCGAATCTGTTGTTTTAGTAAACCTGGCCCTAAGGAGTTTTTTTTTTTTTAATTTAATTCTGACAAATCTTGAGATGGTTGTTTTAATAGTGAGTAACTACTAAATAATTATACGGCATTCAACGTTAAGTTAATTCAATTTTGACTTTTCAATTAGGTAAATGATCAACATGTATAAACATAGCATGTTATACTTCCCCATTAAACTTGTGGACACAACTTTTATTCAAATAATGTTTTTTTAAAATTATGGTTAGTATAGAATATTATATTATTTATGTTACTTTCAGATGTGCTACTATATGCAATGGAATATTACTCAGCCATGAAAAAAGATTAAATGCTGCCATTTGTGGCAACATGGATGGATTCTGAAATTATCTTTCTAAGTTACATAAGTGAGACAGAAAAAGTTGAGAACCATATGATTTCACTCACATGTGGGTTATAAATCTGAAAGCAACAAACAAACAAGAGAAACAAATATGCATAGGCACATAATTTTTACATGTTGTGAGTTGTTTTCTAGGTTCAGAATACTTTTTTTCAAATCTCCAAATAATTCCAAATTGTTGGATCATTAATTCTGGCCATAAAAGCACCTACATTAACTTAAGCCTTGGCAAACATAAAATAAGTAAATCACTTAGGCATGGGCCATCATGTCTTGCCCCTTCCACTTTTTCTCAGCATATAAATGTTTTTTTTAAATGGTCATTTCTCAAATAAATTTCTTCAGACTATCCCAAATTCCATATGCTTGTGTGTATGTCTGTTTGTTTGTGTATGTATGGTTGTGAATGTATGGTGAACTAAAGAGGCAAACAGAATTAGTATTAGGCTAACTACAAGTTTTCTACCAAATTTTCCAACAGTTCAGTCAACCATTTTAAAATATCACTTAGGCATTCACTTTCTTTTTCAGGCTAAAAGGAAAAAAAAAAACTTACGCTTTTTATTTGCTCTTTGTATATAATTAAACTTTTATTATTCACACTAGCACACTATTGATGCTTCGGCTGACCCTTTAAACATCTGGCCTAATATTTAAAATGCATGGAGTGCACTGATGTCAACCCATGCTGATAATCAGAGGACCTTCAATTAAGTACCTACAAAGCAACCAATTATAAATGAGATAAAAAAAGCCAGTACAAATTTGCCAAAGAATTCTTTTATAGTCTGATTCTCAAAAACAATTAAATCAATTCTTTTGGCCTTTAATGAATTTTCACTAAAATTTAAATTTCAAATGATTCTAAGAATATCAAACTTGAGAAGTTGAGCTGATTGTCTACATAATAAATCACACCACAGGAACATGTCAAAAAGACTAATGCAAGTTCTTTGCCATCCAAAGTTGTGTTTCTCCTTGTCAGTGCTATGTGCATGTGTATAATTGCTTTCTTTTTTTTCCAAGCAGCTATAGCAAGAGACCCACAGTTATTAAATTATATTTTTTTATGTTTAGAATTTGTTGAATTATAATTCCAAAGCCATGACTGAAACTAGTTATAGTTTATAAAAAAATTGTTCTAATAATTGAATGTGATGTGAATTTTAAAAAATGCTAGTTACTTTCTTTACACTAAGCCAATTTACTTAAATGAGCGAATAAAATTAGGTGTGACATGCTAATATCAATGTCCCCTAATGTTTGAAAGTAATGTTTAACTTGATAACTCAGACATTTTATTTTTTTTGATGGAAAACTAAACACATTGTGTGTGTGCATGTGTTGTGCATGTGTGCATTTGTGTGTGTGTGTGTGTGTGTGCAAGTGTGTATAAAGTATTACATATGGAATACCCAAGAATATAACCATGAAAAGAACTAAAATTCATTGGACATAGATAGAAATCAACATGAGTGTTTTTAAATGTTAATAAAATTAAGCAATGAGGTAAGTAGAAAAATAATACACATATAAAAATGGTCTAGTGTGAAAGCTAAACATTTTAATTTTAAACAGTGAAAGAAAAAACATGGCAAATTCTAGGCAGCCTTTTGTTTACATATTTTACTCATCCTCACAAAAAAATGATTTTCTATAACAATTTTTATAGTACTTTTTTCTTTCTGCAACAGAGCGAATTCTCTTTAAAAATAATTCAGTCTGATGAAGAATTTTCCCAAATATAACATATACATATCCAAATTCATAATTTGTATTTAATCATCTTACTAAATATTAAATTTAATTTATTTTAGAACTACATGCCCCAACTTCCACCATAGACAATTTGTATGAACTCAGGAACTTCCTTTCTGTCATCCATTTTTGTTTTTAAAATCTAACTTTCTAAAGATTATGTTGCTAACCATCCACCATTGGTGTGGATAGGTACTATTGCTTAATCCTTCACTACTTCATGCTTTCCTGTTACCTGACTAGTTCCTGTATACATTTCAGTTTGTAATACCTGTGTTAAATGTTGACACAATAATTATATTCTGCTATACTGACACTGAATGCCTAATCTCATCTCATCCATACTTTCACAACTGGAGCCAAGAGCCCAGCTACAAAAATATTTTAACTTCTATAACTGTGAGTAGGCTCTTCTTATCTTCTACTTCTCTTGTGCATATCACCATGAGTCCCCTATATATCTAGGCATTTAATAGACACCTAATATTAATACATATGCTTATGAAATGAATACATTAGTTTATAATATGGTAACAGGAATTATTTTTGTGAGTACAAGGTAATGCCAATCTCTTTTTTTGATCCATAATATATCCTTTTTGTCTGTAATTGTATCTAGTCGAGATATTATTTTCTAATATTTAAACTTAACTATGAATGTCTCTAGTTTAAATGCTTGAACCCCAAATATTTTGTACAATCACCTTAGGTTAACAAAAAAAGCTTTGGAGCTCGATTTAATTAAAAACAAGAAAGATATACTAAAGGGAAAAAGAGACAATACGTTCTATGTATGTGTGTGTGTATTTCATATGAGCAAGGATGCCATATATGTTAGGTTATTTGTGCAATGTATAAACATATCCAACCCAAAGCAGGATGGCAGATGTGAAAGCCAACACATACTTCCCTCTCTTGGTAATATGCCTTTATTTAGGGTGGCATTCCATCACCTCCACCCCGCCCCCCAGGTTGGGGTACCTTTTTCAAATGTGTCTGTCCAAAGAGTGAACATATTTTTATTAAATAATCAAGCTAAAATGAGTTAGTCCAGCAAAGTCTCTGGATATTCCAAAAGCAGACCTTCAGATAGGTAAGGCCTATTTTCAAAGATTATTACTGAGATACTTATTTGAGATTAAAGTTAATAGACACAAGCAGTATCTGCTTTATAACTGAGGTATGGTACCAAATTGAATTTGAATACCAGTTGTTTGTAATAGGAAACCAATGAATAAACAGTAGCTCAGCTTCCAGTTCAATCAGTGACTCTAACTTATGCTATTTTAATAAGTCAAGTTGACTTGCTATTGGGAATATGTAATTCAGGGAGTAACAAATTTACTAATAATACAATGGCGATCCTCCAAAATGGGGTCTCAGAAGTAGGGTTGGGGGGTAATAACAGGGCCATCAAACATGGTAACACAGGCTGTGAACTGATCTCAAAGACTTCTAGGTGAAAGGAATTGAGAGGCTGAAACATTCAAGCTGTGAAACCTGTTCCAAGGATCTATCTTCCCAGGGGAAGGACTGCTATATTCTAGTTCTCAAAGGATCCATATGGGCTTGCAGCTGTCCTGTTTGGGTTCTTGTGTTGACCACACACTCTAGAAAGTCAAGCCAAAATATTCTGAGATGGGGTAATTGCCACAAGCTTGGATGGAAAAAATATTCTGTAAACTAAGCATTAATTGCAGAATACATGCTTATTTTTAAGTGAAAGTTATTACATATGTATTTAAATAAGTAATATATAGGCACATACATATATATGTATATATAATAGCATTTACAACCGTGATTTTCTCTAGCAAAAGCATAGATAACTAAATTCACACAGCTGTATACTTTCGATATCTGGAAATATTTACTAAAATTAAATGTGTATAATGTATGCTAAGACATGGAAAACTCACTTCTAGGTATATACTTATCAGAAATATTTAAGTTTTTATACCATAAAATGAGTATCACAAATGTGGGTGTAGTAATATGAATAATCACCTAGTTTCCTTGATTCTTTAGGAATTTAGAAAAAAAAGTAGACCTTATTGACACCAGTCTTCCCAGAAGCAGTCTAGAGAGACATGCAAATAGTAGCAGTACACTCTAATTTACATGCTTATTTGTCTGTGTCAACCATCTAATTAAGATTTTTTCTACATGGTAGATTGGTCTGATTTTAATTCACAGTGCCATAAAAGAGAGGCTTCTGCTAAGTAGAACAAAAAGCAGCTTCAGGGAAAACCTTAGGTTGCCTATAGCTCCAATCACAGTTGGTTGACAAGGATTCCTTTGCACACATCAGACATCATCTACCAAGATTCCTCCAAAGTTCCTTACAGTGATTTTGGTTTCTTGGATATTTCATTTCATAACCTATTTACTCTTAAGATTTTTGATTTTTAGGAACTGACAGGAGAGTAGTATTCTAAAGCATTGTTTTTTAATATAATGATGACCACCACTTCCTTTCTAAAGACCATAACATAAAATAAAAAATGTAACATAAAATGAAAAAAAATTCACAATTGTGATCATGAAAGAATTAACATTACAGAATTTTTCCCCTTAAATTATCCATTTATATAGGAATGCACATACTATTCTTTAAGGAAAACAATAAAATGGATGTTGACAATATTTCTCAAAAGAACTTAAAAATTGAGAAGTTAGTAAAGTTGTCACTAAGTCATTTTTCAGGGTCTTTTTTTCTGATATGAACCTCTGAATTACATTTGAAAAAATTACTAGATCTGCTCAAAGGTAACATATATTCCTGCAAGTCATTAACAAGTTATTAGCTTGTAACTCAAGATCTAGGATTATAAAAGACGCACGCAGAAGCACCATCTTAATGAAACAGAAGAAAAAGTTGAATAAAACTAGAAATACAATATATACATTAAATACTAATAATGAGGAGCAACAGGAACTCTCATTCATTGCTAATGTGAATGCAAAATAGTAAAGCCACTTTAGAAGACAGTTTGGTAGTTTCTTACAAAACTCGACATACTCTTACCATATGATCCAGAAATTGCAGTCCTTGGTATTTAACCAAAGGAGTTGAAAACTTATGTCCACACAAAAACTTGTGCACGGATGTTTATACCAGTTCTATTCATACTTGCCAAAACTTGGAAGCAACAAAGATAACTTCAGTAGGTAAATGAACAAACTATGATACATTCAGACAATAAAATATTATTGAGCACTAAAAAAAAAAAATGAGCTATCAAGCCATGGAAAGACATTGAGGAAGTTAAATACATATGACTAAGAGAAAGAAACCAATTTGAAAAGGCTACATACTATATGATTACAACCATATGACATTCTGGAAAAGGCAAAAAACTATAGAAACAATAACAAAAGTCAGTGGTTGCCAGAGGATGGAGGTAGCGAGAAGAATGAATATAGGTGGAGCACAGAAGATTTTTAGGGCAGTGAAAATGCTTTGTATGATATTAAAATGATAGGTACATGTCATTACCCATTTGCACAGATGCATAGGATGTACAACATCAAAAGTCTATCCTAAATACTACCCCCACACCAAATGATCACAACCAATCTCTTTTAAACCTTCTACTCTACTGTTCATTGTGCTTAAAGCAAGAGATGTTTAAATTACTACTCTTCAAGAAAGTCTTCATTTAAAGCAGACAAGAACTATACACAAATTTAGTGAAAGATTTGAAAAACAGATGGAACCTTATAGTTACTACGAGAAATGTCAACCAGTATGTGGTGCTATACAGTTAAAGGTTTTTCACCTGCATTATCATGTTTAATAACTCCATACCAAGAAATCATGAGCTAAATAAAGTCAATAAAAAGAGATGGCATAGTAGGATCTTTAAGAATCTGAATCAATGATTATCCTTATAGTTTATCTGGAAAAGTCAACACCAACTGACAGATTTAGAAAATTTGGAAAGTTGCTTGCAAAGATGATTAGAATGACTTCAAAGAAAAAAAAACAGGATTTAGATATTCAAGGAAAATATGTGAAAAGTACATTCAGATTCCCTGACTCTAAAAAAGCTGAAGGAAGAGTGTCTTTAGATTGGAGAGGGTTTCTATCTACATGAATGCCTAAAAAATGGGCAAACAAAGAGCACAGGTTTGTCTCTCTGAGCAAGGAAACCTCTCACCTTATAGCCTCTATAATGGTGATGCCCTCATTTGTGAGGTAATGATAATTCTTCAGATTTTTCTACAGACCCAAGGAAATGCTCCTCAAAACCACCCTAATCAATTCTAATGTGATAAATAATCATGAAATCATTTACTCAGTTATTCTGGAAGATTCAAGTACCCCAGTCCCTGAAAAGGGGGAATGAGTACTATAAATGAGAGGGTGCTCCTGTCTGGATACAAATTTTAATTTTAGCTTTTCTCTGGTAAAATAATCCAATCTATGTGAGCCTACACAAAGGTGAGGAACAGACTCTGGTCAATGAAAATGCTTCCACATAGGCCATTCCATCTGGTACTACCTGAGAGGCCAGATAGTTGCCCTCTCTGAAAACAATGATCATGTGTTTTATTTCCAGGAGCAGTTATTACAAGAGGGAAGCATTCTCTGTTATTTGCCTATGATGGAACAAACAATAAGTAGCCTGTGTTTGGCCTAACTGCCTCTCTTCTAACCAGAGCTCATGTCCTTTCCTTCTATCACACATCTTCTCAGGCACAGTGGGAACACATCTGGTGACCTAACAGCAGAAGACTTTTTTTTTAGATAAAGAAGAGAAGGCACCTTTGAAAAGACAACACTGATTAAAGGCTAGCCAATGACTTTGACAGATTATTTAGGAAAAGCTGATTCTTTTAGCTTTTCTATGCAACATATGTCATTCTTGAATTGAATTCATATTCTACAAATCAAAAACCACATAAAAAAAGCACCAAGGAGAATTCTTCCAGGGTCATAGAAATATATATTTTTCAATAATAAGCAGTTTGATTATAAAAGGTATAAAAATATGACTGATAAAAAATATGGCTTAGATGTTGAATAAATATTGTAGCTAAATCTTGAAAGCTCAACATCAAGAAATAATAGAAGATTTAGAAATCAATGCTCTGGAAAATGTCCCTGTTTTAGAATACTCAAAGGGCTGCTTAAGTTATTTTTTTCTGGCAGTTTTAATCTCCACAAGTGATCTATAGCCTGAGCTAAACCTAAAGACATCAGATTTCTCTGGTTTAAAACATTTCAAAATGGTCCTATCCACAGATTTAAAAAGTGACAGTTAATTATCATGTTATTGAAAGAGATACAAAATATACATTAGAATTAAAACTATATTATCCATATATTAGGGATATGAATTGATTAAAAAAATGAAAGAAAGTAAAATAATTACAAAAATTTGTTAAGACTTTCTGATAGCTAGTAATAAACATATTGATGAGTATAAGGGCTTAGGGTTAATTAATACTTCTGAATAGTAACACTCTTCAAAAGAGCCAAAATTTAAATATGATAATTTACCACATTATCTGTGAAAATATTAATATCATCATAAAGTGACTAACTTTCTTTTGGGGCACAGAACTTTCAAGAGAATATCATTCATTATTTCAATATCTAAGGTTTGCCTAGGGAGCAGCAGCATCCTTGACAGACTGGCTTATACTATGATTTGGTGTCAAGATGAAAAGTCTGGCTTAGAGATGTGTTGGTTCAACTTGCAGTGGTTTAAAGGATTCTTAGGATTAGATTCGGATGATAATGTGCTTTGGTGTAGATGAGGCGTAGAAAACTCCCAGCATGCCAGCAAGGCTTCTAGCCAGCATTTAAAAGTACTAGCCCACATGATAATCTATTAGTTTATTTGACTTTTTTGAAATTTTTATTGCATTCTTCTATCTTTTACTCAAGAAGCAACAACATTAAAGAAGCACACTTCAGATAAAATCCCTTAGATCTCTTTCACTTTTAGTCCTACATAGAAAAAGATACAGTAGCGGCAAAAGCAATGAATGGGATTTGTTTTAACCACCACTAAACAGCTTTCTGATCATAAGTGAACTTCCTTTAGTGTATCTGCCTTAGTTTCAGGGGCTGGGCTGTGAGCTTTACACATGCTATATTATTTTATATATCTGTATGTGTTTAATTTAGAATAATAATGTAACATTAGTTATATGTAGAAACTACAAAGCCAAAAACCAATCAGATTAATATATTCTATTATACATTCATATTATTATACTGTAATATATCAGTAAAAGAGTTGAAGAACTAGCTATGTGATTTTGTTTCCAATGTACTATTTTGGCTTTATATTTTCTCAAAACGTTCATCATATTATTTTCATTCTATTTTCTTTAGGGAACATGGAACTGGTTTTAGAATTAGGGAGAAAGCTTCTTTGGTCTTTAGGAAGGCTTTCTGGCTAACTCTCTTAACAAAATAATCAGGGTGTAATGATATAAGATAACTAAGTAATAATGACAACAACAGAACCATTCATTTTACCATATTTTGGCTCTTTTTACACTAAGCCACCTTGTGCTCATTCTCTGTGTTTCTATTGCTCACTGTTTTTACTCCTTTTCAGAAGGATCTTTTTATTTATATGCTGTACCACCACCACTAACCTTTTAGCTTTTGCATTCAATCTCACTGGTGCTAACTATAAAGTATATGAAGTTAAATATAATAATATATAATTTTTATGTTAACATTCACTTTAGTATTCACAATACAATTATTTAATTTTTGACTCAATAGTTAACAGCTGAGAATAATGAGTATATCTACTATAAAATACCAATTTACTTTTTATTAAGAAAGCATTTATAATACAAATACTTAAGAACATTAAATTAGCTCTATACAATGTAATTAAAAAATCTATTAGACTATTATAAACACTATGTAAATTATATTACCAAAAATTAAAAAAGCAAGAAAGGCCAACAAATACCAAACTAGAAATCACCATTAAAATATTAAATTTGTAAAATGCAATGAAATCTTTGGAATGTAATTTAACATATGAGATTTAGAACTTAGCAACAGACATAATATATAGTGTATCACATTTGTGTTTTTAACGTGATACATAGTTTTATTCCCCTTTGTTGGTGAAAAAAAAAGGTTTTGCCATTAGAATTAAGACAATGGTATACGGTATTGAGTATGATACTGCATAAAATTATGTCTATATTTAACAGAAAAGACATGTAACTTTTTACAGTTATTCTGCAAAACAAAAAAAGGTTTGAAATGTCATTTTGAACTTTCCTTTTAAAAACAATTTATCTAAATTTATTGGAGATATCACTGAGGTTGTGAAGATTTTTTTTTTAATTATGAAAAAGGAACCACAATGGTTTTGTGCTTATTAACATAATGCTGCATAATTACAACTGATGAGGATAATTATGCCTTATAAGTTGTAATATTTACTCTCTTAGGAAATAATTTCAGGAGTCCCTCTGGTTGTTAGCAGGTAAAAAAAATGCTTCAATGTTTCTTAACAGATTAAAAATTCTTTATGCACTTTACCTTTACTGAAGTGGTTAGTAGTGACTATGGCCAACCATACTTTTAATAGTTTTCAGAGCGACTTATAAATGGTTCTTGAAATGGCACAAAAATTAGTGATGATAATAAAATGTTTGTAAATATACTATGTCTGAACTGTATATATACTTGAGTTTCATCAATATTGCAAAATTAAATAATTTGGCAAGATAATTATTGCTGCATATGTACATTTCTTTATTTACAAATACTTGTGTTAAATATATAATATTATTAACCACGAAAATGTTTCATTATTTTTTGTGAAACATCTTAATATACAAATAAAAGATATGAGAAATAGGAAGAAATATTTATTAGAGTCAGTTTATTTTACATAGATGATTTTTCCTTCAATAGCATTAAGAAATATATAACATACTCCAGTGTAGGATCTCCTTATAGAAAAACACTTTATCACTATGTAGAGTGTTATCCTGAGATGCAGGAAAAAATTAAAAAATAGTTACTGGGCTCCTATTATATTGAAGATACCTGCCTAAAGGTTACAACAAACAAGGAAGATAGACAAGGATCTTTACTCAAGCTAAAGCTATAAGTCATGTATTCATAAAAGAATATCCGGTGGCTTATGTGCATAATAAATACCAGACGAGCTGTATAGGATTTCAAGAAAGAAGTGTTTGTTAAGAGTAGGTAAGAGAGATCTTCATGGAGGCAATGAGACTTGAGCAGGGGTCTTGAAATGATGGATGCAATTTGTACACTGCAGGAGGGTAAATGGTGAGCAGGAGAGCCAGGAGGTGGAAAAGCATGAGACAACTTCAGAGGACAATTAGTTGCAAGCTTTGAATGTTGAAGCTGGAGATGTATTATCAAAAGAGTTCAAAAGAGCTTGAATATTCTTCCTTTTTAGAGGTGAAGAAACAAGCTCAAAGAAGTTGTATGACTTGAACAAATAAACAGAGCCCTGGTGTTCTGTATCATTGTCCATTGGCTCAAACTACTCCCATGTCCTTCTATTCTTTTACTATTTTAAAAATAAAATGATTTCATTTTATGAAAATAATGTCAGTGAGAGTAATGTAAAATATCTCCATTTGGAGGAAAGGCTCTGTTTTAGCTGGTGATGGTAGTAGTAGTGACTATACTAATGAAAGAAAATGATGACAGAGACATGGTAAAAAGAAATTATCTGCTACGCAGTTACATAAGGGAAAAAGCAAAAGTGAATCTACAATGGCTTGGGAGATTTGGGCCCAGATTTCAAAACTATATTTAACAGACAAACAGAAATATGGAAGTCGGGATGACAGATACATTTTAATATAACAAGTCTTTATTTAAAAGTTATTTTGAGGAAATTACTTCCTTATTCTTTACTGGTATAAAGTATTTATTTTCCCTCTCCAAGAAAACCCTAAATTCTTTGAGTACAGGTCTGTATATGAATCATCTGAAATCTTCCCCACAGGGATGGCAAGAAGCTTTGGCAAAAAGTAGGTGCTTAGTAAATTATGGATAAAGATGAATAGCAATGGCAATGATTATTTACATCAGAGTGTACTTTATTTCCCTATATTGCACAAAATAAAAATCATTTTTTTCTATAAATTCAGTAGATGTAAAATAAAACTAATTTAGAAAAGAAGTGTCAATCTTCCATTTTAACTCTTGCTTCTTTCACATTATTTTTACAACAGTTTGTTTCTGACTTGATTTTCTATGGGTTAAAACCATTTTTATACAGTTGAAGCTCATGACGGTAATAATAGTAAAATACAGAATAACAGTAGTAGCTGCTAGTTTATAATAAGCACTTATCAGGTATGTATAAGTTACATGCCATTTAACAAAGGAGATACATTCTGAGAAATGCATTATTAGATGATTTCATGGTTGTGCCAACAGAGTACACTTATACAAATGTAGGTGATATAGCCTGGCACACACCTAGGCTCTATGGTATAGCCTACTGCTGTGAGGCTACGGGACTGTACAGCTTGCTACTGTACAAGACAACATGAGATTAAATCAAGTACAAGAGAAAAAATGATATGATCAAGAGACTTGGTAAACACAAGATGTATGAGGCCGCTGCAAGCATAACAGGACATGCTTTTTTTAAAAAAAAATAAGTATAAAGAATATACTCTAAAATGACAATGAACAGTATAGTAAATACTTGATCATTATCAAATATTATATAAACTGTACACAATTGCATATGCTATAGTTTTATACAACTGGCAGTACAGTAGGTTTGTTTACTCCGGCATAATTACAAACACATGAGTAATGTGCTGTGATACCATGTCACTAGGCCATAGGGATTTTTCAGTATCATTATAATCTTATGAGATGCCATGGTATATGCTGTCCATTATTGACAAAACAGTTATGCAGCGCATGAACATACTATGTGCCTGGCAAAATGACAGTTTACATTCAGGTATACTATGCTGGATTATAACTTTCTTAAAGTCAGGGATGGTATATTATTTGTCTTTGTAGCTCAAGTACATAGCATGATCCCAGACATGCATCATATGTAACCAAAATTTAAAAAAAAATAAATACCTTAACTTTATGCTAAATGTTTCACACACATTATCTGTTTAATTATTCCAACAACCTCACTTTACAAATGGAGAAGCCAAAGCTTCAAAAATATAACATGCCCAGTGTCACACAATTAGAAAGTGGTGGAGTCAGGAATCAAATTCAGGTCTCTAACTTCAGAGCCCCTGCAATAAAACACAACTCTGCTGCTTCGACATAGGTCCTAAATTAAAACTCACTAAATTATGCTCAATGGTTTTTATAACAGTTTCCAAGATTCTAGAGAGGAAAAAAAATATTTGTTATTAAGTTGGATAATTCAAGAATTATTATTACTAAGAAAAAAGTGGGTGTCTATGGTTAAAAGACATTGATAACAGTGGAAAACCATCATAAATAATAAAAAAAATTCCAAGAGCTCTATTCAAATCATCCATTTCAAATACTCTATTAACAGTGAATGACCTGAGCATAACATAGATTAAAGACTATTACTGCCTTAGAAAAGAAAAAAAAAACGTTATAGCTGTTTCCTTGAAGAGGTGAAGTTCATAAGTTAGGTCCCAGTGACATTTAACAGAAGATTTATGAAGCATTTTGTTCAATCATTTAAAGTAAAACTGTACATCCACTGCATGAGCCAGTCAACCACCATTAAGACAAGCAGACTTTTCCAAGATATTAGCATGCATCCAGATAACCTACCCTCCTCAGTCTCCAGGTATACATAACATATATTTGAATATTTCTAATTTATTCAAGAATTACTGTTTAAAATTTGCTAGAATAATGACAGCTTAAATGGAATTGAGTTTGGATGGCTTTAGTAGTAAGCAAAAATTCTCAAAAATAAACAAAAAGTATTCAAGTCTGCTCTACTTAGAAATAATAATTTAACCTCTACTAATAAAGGTCAAAATTTCATATCCTAAGGATAATTAGATACTTCTATAATAGGACTAGAAATATAAAATGACTTATTTAAACAATGAATGAAATCTAGGTTTAAAATTAGAGAATTATATATATATATATATATATATATATATATATATATATATATATATATAATTTATATGGAAATACTATAATAACTAAATTTCTAATGTTGACCCAGCACTTAACAAGGTACAATTTTTTCCCTATATCATATCATTTAATCATGTTAACAAAGCCTGTGAGATAGGCATTTTGTACATTTCACAGTCCAGAATAAAATTTTTCCAAGTAAACCTCAAGTAGAAAATACTGGCGATATGATTTCAACATTTGTCTTATACCCAAATTCAACATGGGCCATGTCATATTTTCATACTCTTATTATTAACCAATAAAGTTAATATAAAAGTCACTCTGGATTCAGGTTTTCTATTTCTTCCTCACACTGCTAGCAACTGGTTTCATGGCAGCTGGACCAAGAGCAAAAATACTCAAAGAACATAGTTATAAATTAAAAACACATCTATGTAGATAGGATCTTTAAGGAAAAAATCTAAAGGGTACCTTGAAAGTTATGCATGTTTGTATAGTGCTTTTCCAGGGAAATGATAAAGCTTAGTTAGTGAAAAAAAAAATCAAAGTTAGCTATACTTCAAATGTCAGTCCATTATGCAGAAAAATTATTCATTTGTTCAACCTTAGATTTTGGGAATTTTATAATAAAACCAGAAATGATCAAAATTACCAGTCTATGCTAGGTGCCATATTAATAGCATGGCTATTCTGCCTCGCTGATAATCCAGTCTTCTTAAGCTACATTGTTTGACTCAGAACAGGTTTAAGTCAAGTGTCTACACTGAAAAATATCTAGTTTTCTAATTCATTCTAGACTTATTCATGTTCTTTTTCAGCTACATGGTAAGTATTCACTGTGTCATTTTATTTACTTATTTATTTATTTTTCAATTACAGTTAACATTCAACAGTATTTTATATTAGGTTTAAAAACAGCATATTGGTTTCATATTTATATAATTTGCAAAGTGATCCCCCCATTAGTCTAGTATCCACCTGGCACTGTACAAACCATGTAATTTGAGCATCATTGGCTTCTAGTACAATATCTGGAACATAGTAGTTCCTTAATATAAGTTTTTTAAACCAAACAATATAATCATTTTAGCAAATTCAATTTAATACTTGTATTTCACATTCTCCAATTTTCCTTGGGCTAAATAAAATCACTTCAATCAGAACACCCATAAAATAGAATTGTTTGATTAATTTAAAATGTTTTTTATGAAGTTTAAATCAAAATAATTTTGTTTGTTTCATCTCCACATTTTTAAACCCTTTTAAAATAGATTAATCCACTTTATTGCCTTGGTAAATATAGAATGTTGAATATAGTTTTAATCTCTGCTAATGATTGGGGCCATTAAAAAGTTCTAGAATCATCATCTCTACCATTATTCTCTGAGTTTATTGCTATGCATGTAGAAGGTTTAGTCCTGGAAATTTGTGAAGCATGTCTGTGGCCTATAGTGTGCCTTATGAAAATGGCTTTTAGGAATAAATTGATGTTAAGAATATATTCTACAGTGAATGCCTTTTTCCTAGGATGTACATAAAAGAACCCAAGCTGGCTAATAAATGATTTCAGTTTATCTACATTTTATCACTATCTGACTTCATGCATAACAAAATATGATCTAATTTTATGTTACTTCCAAATTCAATGCATTTACTTTTCTCTAGGATCTATTCCTAATCAAATTTGTGACTTAATTCTACCCTGGAAATGAAAAGAAAGGAAAAAAATCTTTAAAATACTCCCTCCAGGAGAAATTGCATGAATGACATATTTTAACTGAATTAAAGACATGTTTTAAAAATCATACAAGAGATATATATTATCTGGGCCATATAGTTATTGATAAGATTAGCTAATTTTCTTTATCATATAATTGAAAAGCTTCTGTCAGTCAGCCTCCCTTTTTTTTTTCCTGTGGAGTATATAAAAAAAGAAAAACGTCTGATATTTTCTCAGGTATCCTTCTCTGGTTACTAAAGAAAATGTAAATGTATTTATTTTACAAGGAAGCTTGAAACCTTGGGGCCATCTTTCCTGTATTAACACATGTTTTCCTTGACAATTGCATTTTTAGATTTATGCTTTTTAGCATAAATGATCCCAGTTTGTGTTCTGCTGCAATGAGAAAACATAGCATGGTATATATCTTTTGCTACCTGTCAATTTGCTTATTAAAATATTTTTCATCTTTTCTTTGGAGGGTTTCTCTTTGCTTCCTTTTTCCTCACTAAAATTTCTTACCTCTTGTACATTCTTCAAAGGCTTAGCTCTTCTGTATTGTTTGTTCAAGTTGTGCCTTTTGAGAGCTTGAAACCATCTTTGTTTCCCTCCTGCTATCATCTCCTTCTAAGAGTTCTGTTTTTAACTTTATGTCTCCCTTCACCAAGCTCCCTTTGCCTGGAGCAATAAACTAGTAACTAGGGCATCAATTGCTTTAGCAGGACTTTACCTTGTACCCAGTTCCATGTTCTATTCATCCACTTGTGTTTATTTTTTAAGTTTCTTGAGGCAAAGATTTAGTTTTCTGTATCTATTTCTGCAACTCAAAGCTTGGTTGCCAGAGTTTATCAAACATATGCACAGCTCACTATAGATAATGTAATTAACACTTTTTCTCCATGAATTATGTAAAATGCTTATATCAGAGTCTTTTCTAGAATAAAGATACAGAGACATCATATATAAGTGTTTACATACTTTTATATTTTGTTTTATTCTGTTGTATAACATTTTCTCTGTTTGTTTCTTCTTTCTTTTCACCTAGATTTTGAATTCTATATTGTAGAGGTGGTAGTCTCTAAAAGACCATACTGATGTCAGGCAGGCTAGAATTTAAATATAGGTTTTAATGCTCAGTAGGTATGTGACATTGGGAAAACAACTTAACCTCTCTAAACCTCAGGTTGATCAGATTGCTATGAGGAACTTTGCAAACCTCAAAAATGGGAAAAGCATGTAGCAAGCTCAGAACAGAGCAGGAACACAATACACTCTCAAATCTATGCTCACTGTTATTCTTGTTCTCATCTTCGTCATTGCTATTGTTAATTATTTCTCCCCTTGAAATTGGTTCCCAGAATCCAGTTTGTACTTAATATTTATTGAATCATTTTCTTCTAAATATTTCCAATTTTCCAATTACTGAAAATACCTATTAAAAGATTCTATGCATAATGAATTGTAAATTTATAGCTATTTTTAATAAGCTGAAATTTCATCACTGTATTAAAATACTTAATACTTTTACAGATATAATGATCAGTGAAAACATTGCTTTCATTCAATATTTTTATTATAATTATTTCAAAGTATAAGATTTTATTGGCACATAGTGAGTAGAATGAATAATAGGATGATTTTGTTTCTGTTTATTAAATTTATATGTTTTCTATATTGTTCCTAACTCATTCAAAAATCAGATGGATGAAGAACAGATAGGAAAATGTAAATGTTTTTGCCATTAAAAGCTATATGTTTAAAAGAATACATGCATTTTTTAGAAAACATGGTAAAATTGTGTTGTATAACAATTTAGTTTAATTTAGAATATCATATCTGTAATATTTTTAATAATAAATAAAACCACAGGCTATCTATAAAATGGAACATGACAAAAAGTTAAAATTTAGATGCATACTCTATCCATATTTATTCCCATATTTATTTAAATTAGCAATCTAATATAAAATATTAGGATAAGAAAGAAAAAATTCATTTTAACTGGAACTGATGAGGCATTAATAAAAATAAAAAATGATTTTGAGTTATGTAAATTGTCCTCTGCATTGAACAACTGCTTAGCTTTTTATGAAAAGCTCATTATTCTCAGATTTATAAATAAGACTGAATCTTCTTATTTCAATCGGAACTGTAAATGCCTTAAAATATCTTGGAAAAACATTGAGGTTCTTAAACACATGATTTATCTCTGATAACTTACAAAAGTACTTTATCACTTGATATAAATTAATCTCAAAATCATAGAACATATAATTTAGAGAAACTATTTTTAGCCCAATAAATTCATTTAGGCTAATCTTTGTGATTATTTTTGAACTTAGTACCAGTCTTCTACGGTGGCACTGGTGTTTTGAGACAATATTGCATAGGCTTTTCTTATTGGACATGTCCAGTAATTTCTTTGACAGTATTGAAATTATTAAGAATTAATTACTATTCCAGGAAATGTACAATGCATTTTCAAAAGATCACTATTTTATGTATGGGTATATATGCACATATATATGATAATAAATGAGAAATAATTATGGATATTACAAGAACTATAATGTAGGAATAAAGTGTTTCATAGCTGCTTCACATTACTTGGTACTTGAATAAGAGAAGAGATTACATATCAAGTGGCAATCCACCATTAAGTGGTTTTTACTAAGAGAAGAATCTTCTTATGATGACTCTATAAATTAGCTGAAAACAAAAGCACATAAGTGCCTCTCTTGAAGGTATGTCTTACACTACTGATCACATTTTCACTATATGAAGCTCTATAAAACGATTTCTGAGGTTCTAATGATCAGTGCATTGTGAAGTGGCCTTAAGAACTACTGTTTGTAAATATTTTGCTTTAAAAAAGAAAACACATTTTGAATAAATACTTTTACTTAAATAGAATAAACACAATCTTTCAACATATTTCTCAAGCAACTACTACCCCTGACTTAGATTGGCCTCAGCTATACATTATGAGAAAAAGCTCATTATGTACACCAACACTGCAATGTGGAGGAACTTGTTTCTAGGTTTCAGTAAATGGTTAAGGAAAACTCAGCTAGTTCATCTGTCTGTATCAATTTTTCACTGTGCACAAATTTATATAGCCTTTACTTTTTTCTGATACCTGTTCATTTAGGTTACCCTTTATAACAAAAGAATAGGACTGAGTGTCATTTATATTACTGATGGAAAGAAGGCAACTAAGATGACAGGCCAAATGTTCTGTTAAAGTATTTTGTGTTTTCATCATTGAATAGCAATTATGGCAGAACTGGCCATGGCAGCATGGTCCTCAATGTTTGGGGCAGGATAGGGTGAACAATGACTGAGGAGCCCAGAGACCAATTTAGCAAAATGGGAGTAGAAATTAATAATGTTTATCCTCTCTAACTGGCCTACTGCAAGTCTGTTAATTTAGGCATGATTTTCATATTACATACTTTTTGATGTAAAAAATACATTTTGATCTATTAGGGAGGTAGTAAAACAGATTATTGATAAGTAATATTTATTGATCATTTTATTTGCTGTAATCATGTTAGCTGCTTTAGTACCACCTCACTAACCCCATGATAAAGGCTTTGTTAATAGCCTCATCTTACAAATGAAGAAACTAAAACCTGGGAAGGTAAAGAAACTTGCCAACATTAAATATATAGTTAAGTAACAGCCTGGACTAGAAGCTAGATTTGTCTGAAAGCACAAACTACTAAAAGCGAACGGGGCTTAAAGCTGCTGTTCTGAACTGTATAAGACCCAATGCCCACCTTTATAGGACAAATATTTTTTCCTAAATTTTAAAATATTTTTGAATGTGTAAAGGTTTGCTTGGTCACACTAGAAGACAATGAAAAAAAGTCATATATGTCAACAACAAAGAAACAAACAATCCAATTAAAAATGGGCAGAAGACCTGAATAGATATTTCTCCAAAGAGAAAATACAGGTGGCCAATAGATATATAAAAAGATGCTCAAGATCACTAATCATCAGAGAAATGAAAATTAAAACCATAATAAGATACCACCTCACACCTGTGAGAATAGCTATTATCAATAAATCAATAAACCACAAGTGTTGGTGAGGATGTGGAGAAAAGGGAACTCTCATACACTGTTGGTAGGACTGCAAAATTGTACAGTCACTATGGAAAACAGTCTAGAGTTTCCTCAAAAATTTAAAAACAGAAATGCACCTTTTGACCCAGATTACATTTCTGGGTATTTATTCCCCCCAAAAATCAAAACACTAATTTGTAAAGATCTATGTATCCCTATGTTTATGGTAGCACTAATCACAATTGACAAGATATGGAAGCAACCTAAGTGGCCATCAACAGATTATTGGATAAAGAAATTATAGTCCATATATATAATAGAATATTACTCAGACATAAAAAATGATATCCTACCATTTGCAATGACATGGATGGACCTAGAATATATTATGCTGAGTGAAATAAGTCAGACAGAGAAAGACAAATACCATACAATTTCACTTCAGTGAGGTATCTAATGGAACAAAAGGAACAAACTAAATGAAAACAGACAGATACAGAGGACAATCTGGTAATTTTCAGAGGGTACTAGGGTTGGGGGTCTGGATGAAAAAGGTGAAGAGATGAAGAAGTACAAATTAATAGTTACAAAATAGTCATGGGAATGTAGAGTACAACATGGGGAATATAGTCAATAGCATTGTAATAACTATGTGTAGAGTGAGAGGGGTGATAGAGTAATCAGGGGGATCACTTCATAAACTATATAAATATGTAACCAATGTAGTGTATACCTGAAACTAACCAAATAACTAACTAACTAAATAAAAAGAAGTCAGACACTTGCACTTTTGTGTAGAATCCCCCTGAATGTAGACATTTCCAAATTCCAACTGAATACAGATGACTTATATGAATGAAACACAAGTAACAGGTGTGGCACCACTATCCAAGAGCTAGTTATCTGACGTGAGAGATAGCTCCTAGTGAAGTTCTGAACATTGTTGCTTCATTCATGAAAAATTCAAGAACTACTAAAACTGTGTTTACCCTCCCTCAGAAAAACAAAATACTAATTCATACAAAAACCACTGTGTTTATATGTAAAATGGATTTATGTTTTAGTTGCATTGAACTACAAACAGGGTTTTCACCTGTTTGGATGTCCAGGAGTTTTGGCGGGGACTGTTTATGCATCTCAAAATGTCTAGGCCCTTTCCCACAGCCATTGATTCGAGTAGTGTCTGTCTCTCATGACCACAACCAAATGTCTGCCCAGTTCAAGTCAGAGAGACTGTATTGAAACTATAGACAGAACGATGTCAGCTGAGAATTTTAAGATTAAATGAAAAAATAAGTGCAAAGATAGTGCAGCATATCTGCACACAAGAAGCACCGAATAAATAGTAACTAGTATCGGATAATGACAATTCAACATTTAAACAGAATCATTTGAAGAGGGCTTATATTAAAAGCTTAAACAAAATATTAACATCTATAGCTTAAAATTAATAAGCAAACTGGTGACACTTTAAGTTATTTAAACTTTTTTCGAAATGTAAGAATTAATGCAAAAAACTAGTTTTTATTTTAATTATTTAGCACAATACAAATGTTTGCATTCATACACATAGTATTGGCTACATAACAGATATAGACTTTCTTCTAAAGCATGCATATTAATGACTTAACCAAAAGCTTGAGTTTAAAATGCTTCATTATTTATTTTTCATAACATAACACTAACCAGATCCATTCTAATTTAGCTGTCACTCAAAGCTCAGGCTTTTTTCATGGTTATAAATTGCATTTCAGAACTTTATGCCTTTGTGCTGCCAATAAGTCATATTTTATAAACCAGTATATAATGAAAGGATAGTGTACAATATTAATTACAAGGTCAGTTTTGTGTCAAAGCAGAAACTCATTGAATAGTATTTTCATGGTAGTAGCTAGACTCTATTATGTTTTAAACTTCACTATAGTGAATATTCTGTATCACAACTCAATTCATGAGAGAAAAATGTAAGTTCTGTGGCAAAGTGACTTTTCCCCCTTGAAATTATGTTAATAATTGAAGGCTTACAATATTTTATGCTGCAAACTTCATGTATGATTAAATGTTGATTTTTTAAGGGCTGGAAACCTCAAATACTTTAAGGTAACTTTATATTTTCATCTTAATTTAATGATAAATACACACTCACAGTGTCTAAAAGATCTAATCAAGAATTTCTTGTCCATATGATTGTTCTACCTGAAAAATATTAAATTTAACAAATAATCTTGAGATAATCAGGCCAAGAAAAATAAATCAGATGGAAAGGGTTGAGAACCATATGATTTTACTCATATGTGGAATATAAAACTGAAAGCAACAAATGAACAATACAAATGAACAAAAACCCATGGACACAGACACCAGTTTAGTGGTTACCAGAGGGAAAGGGCATAGAGGGAGTCAAATATATGGTGATGGAAGATTTGACTTTGAGTGGTGAACATGCAATGCAATATACATATGACACATTATTGAATTATATACTTACAACCAAAATAATTTTAATAACCAATGTCACCTCAATAAATTTGAGGAAAATATTATAACATCAAAAAAAGTCAATTTTAACAATATTTTCAAAATAAAGTAATTTGAAAATTTGTATTAGAGTCAATAGATGCCAGAAAAGAGATACAAAATTACCTTCTATCTATAACCATAATTTCATAGCCTTTAATGTATTTGGCCCAAGGAAAGGATATGAGAATGATCATGAGAAGGGTAAATGATGTTTTTAAAGTAAAAGTTTAAAATAAATGATTTCTCTCATTTTTAGTAGCAGGTTATGAAAATAGACTTGAATGGGATTTTCAAAATAAACAGTAGGGGTATTATTTGATCTTTCTGTGCCTCAGTTTCCTCATCTAAAGGAGAGAGTGTTTAGACAGAAAACTATGAGGATCTTTTTTGGCTTTTGTTTATACTTGCATTTCCCTCAAGTGACTTATTTTTATTCCCATGTACAGCACATACTTTGCCCTCTGCCCTGAGAAAGCCAGAGACTCAAAATGGTATTGGTATCTCCAGTTATTTTTGCTTCATTTAATCTCAGCCATTTCTCCACATATCTGTATTTTTTCCACCATATTTTCTTATATTCTGGGGATTTTGTTATTGTTGTTGTTCCAATTCTTCACTTCAAAGCTGCCCCTTGAGTAATGTCATCAAATAGCTGGTAAAAATACCATGAAGTAGAGGTTACTATTTCTTCAGAATTAGGCAAAGCTAATACCTTTTCCTTTGTGTCAAATCTTATATCAACCTTTTCACCAAAATAAACCTGCTCAGGCAACGGGAGATCGCATCTTTCTTCAACTCTGTGGAGATATTTGAGAAGGCAGAAAAATCAACCAAAACTATTTTAATGGTACATATCCCACTTGGGGACATTGGTGAAAGATTTAAAAAAATGCATTTGGTAAGTACTTTCTGGTTTGATCCCAAAATGATAGCTCCATGTTCCTCAGTGGATGAGACTATAAAATTTTAGGAACAGAATTATTTATAGGTGACATAAATAACTATTATCTGACCATTAAAGATTAGCAAAAAGAGCTGATATAATCAGGAATGTAGGGTTATTCCCTTGGCTTTGGAGATCTCTAAAGTAGCAGAAATGGCTATAGGGAGTGTATTAGTCAGGGTTATTCAGAGAAACAGAACTAATGGGATAAAGAAAAGCTTTATTATAAGGATTTGGCTGATGCGATTATAGAGGCTGACAAGTCCCAAGATCTGGAAGGTGAATTAGCAAGCCAGAGACCCAGGAGAGCCAATGATATAGTTCCACTCTGAAGGCTAGCAGGTTTTAGATGCAGGAAGAGTTGATATTTCAGTTCAATTTCAAAGACAAGAAAAAGCCAATGTCTGAGTTTGATGGCAATTCAGGCAAAAGAAATTGTCCCATACTGGGGCGATGGTCAGCCTCTTTGCTCTATTCAGGCCTTCAAATTATTGGATGAAGCCCACCCATATTAGAGGAGTATAATCTGTTTTACTCAGTCTACCTATTCAGTTGTTAACCTCATCTAGAAACAGTGTCACAGACACACTCAGAAACATGTTTAACCAAATATCTGGGCATTTCCTGGCCAAGTTGACACAGAAAATTAACCATTACAGGAAGTAATGACAAATTACAAAAGCAGTAATAGTAAGTACAAACTAAGCAACAGTATCATGAGAACGGGGGGTGTCCAAGGCCCCTTTAAATTCCAGAAACAATACTGACCAGGTTTGATGCCCCATATCAATACAAATAAGACCTACTCCAGATGATATTCAACACCCATATGACTTGCCTTGGAGGAAAAATGGACACCTTGCTCCACCATCTCCAACTTAAAAAACTAGTTTGTATACTGAAATGATGAAGAATGAACTGTGACCAGAAACAAGGCAATACCAGCTCATGGAGACTAAGCAAGATGATAGCAAACTTTTTGTTTTGTTTTATTTTAGATTCTTAATGCTTTAGTGATCTTGACTCTGCATTTCCATAAAATGCAAAAAATTGGAAATACCTTGTATGTTCAGCAAGGTAAGATTGATACAATAAATAAGAACATAAATATACCAAAATACTATCCAGCCATTTAAAAATGTGAAAGAAGGAGACTTTAGAGCAAAAATGAGTAATTATGCTGCTAGAATTCCTCTTACAGTGAAAGTACTCTAAATTCTCATAAATACAATGCAACAATTTAATTAAGAAACAGGATTTATAAAAATTGGATTGCCACTGTTTGCAATCATATAAAATCAGAACAAGAACAAACAGCCTGGAAAAGGAAACATAAAAGTGTCAAGTTCAAATGACAATTCATAAATGTAATAAGGGTTAATAAGACTGATGGGATAACAGGGGGAGGAAAGAGGGGCACTGTCATGGGATAAAAGCAAACTATATTCAAAGGTTCGAATTTTTTCTCTACAAAAGGTTTTATAATCATATACCCATGGTTATTTTTTTAAATGGAAATATTTATAGGAAATATAATTTTATATATTGATAGTCTGAAACTCTCTACCCATAACCTCTTTTCTCTTTTGATAATTACTTTAAGACAGTTTTTGATAACATAAGGTTTTTACTTATTTTTTAGAACACAAGAAGCATGTTAGAACAGACTGCATGTTGTAAATTAAAGAAAACATTTTACAAAACAGCCAGTATCCTATCTTTCCATTTTCATAAAATATGAAGGTTAAATCTATATGTACATAACAGGAAAAAAAGACTACTAGGAAATTTTTCAAAATGAAAATGTTTTAAGATGTTAAAAGTGATTTTCTCTAGAAAATGATATTAAAGGAAAGATTTATTTCTGCTATATGCTCTCTTATATTCCTCAAAAACTTCCATAATGAATCAATATAATCACTGAAAAAGTGATGTTTACTTGTTAGTTAAAGTTTCATGTTATCTGATTCATCCTGGGTCTCTTCTGCTCAGTTTTGGGCTTCTACTCTAAACTCAGTTTTCCTGAGAAAAATTAATAGCTACAACATATGTTTTTGCATTTAGAGACTCTATTCCCAGTATCATTCTTGATAAGCATTTTGATAAGATTTTAATCTAAAAGTTTATATAGACATGGGGCACTGATACATGATCCCTTCCTTAAACTCTTGTTGAATATGCAGTTTGAAAGTGAATCATGTAGATACCCAGCAGTGATGGGTATCAATAACTTACAAAAATGGGAAATTCATTTGATACTTTTATTTCCTAGGGTGAGAAAGAAATTAGAGCAAGGTAATATCTGTTATAAAAAGAGCTAATGTCATGCAAAATTTATTAAAGAAAATGTGATTGCGGAAATTATCAAATCACAGAATATTAGAGCTGAGAGTCATTTTATAGATTCAAAAATTCAAAAAATAGAAAAACTGATTTGTCTGCTGTCACATGGATGAGCAGTCCACACAAAAAATATCTGTTTCTTTTTTTTTCTATTAAGTGTTTTTAGAGTACATAGTTTGTGCCAGACACTGTGAATATGCTAGAGTAGAAAGGTGAATAAAATGGACAACAATCTTGACCTCAACCAGTTTGTAGTCTAGTGGACATTAGAGATAAATTGGAAGGCAATTATAAAGCTTTGTGTTAAGGGCCATGGAGGAAAATTATAGAATATATGAGACACTTAACCCAACAGAAAGCAGAAGTTAATCTCCTATTATATGTTGATAATCCTGACCCTCTGCCTAATTATTTTGTCTCTAATTTTTCCCATATCAATTCTTACACATGGCCTACAAAATTTGTATTTAAATTAGAGCTGATTAAGACAAATTCTTGAAAAATGCATCCAAATAACACCCATAGCATCAACATTTAACCAGTCATATTTATCAGATAAAAAAAAAAGATTGTGCCTTAGAATAATTATTTTTCAATGGCTACTACTTTTGCAATATTATAACTTCAGTCTTATCTGGCTTCATTTATTCTGAGATCAAGCCTTAGATATTTTCAAAAATCATTTGCCAATAAAAATTTCATTTGTTCTTCCCTGATTGTCTGAGGCTTACCTATTTGGTGCCACCCTCAAGTCATCCTTACATTCTGAGGAGACAAACTGAAACATCATGTTGTGGAATAATATCTTCATAGATTTGCCCCTTGAAAGTTTCCTATGACAATGCAAATGGAGAGCTGGTGCTAAAGCTGATTTTGAAATCAACTAGTACCCATATTAAAAAAGAAATGAGAGACATACTGCTTACTTATATCCAACAGAATTATTCTTTCTGTCATCATGCAAACAGGATGTGGTGATAGCTGTTTTGGAATGGGTATTTTGTTCTACTAATATCTGGTAAATGCAATTACACATGTTCTCTTCCTTTCATCTCTAACTGGAGAGTGTACATTCTGTCCCTCTTTTCCCAGGCAATAGTATTTATCCACTGAAGACCTCACTAATAGCTGCAGTTCCACATGGCTAACTCCCCCTAGGAGAAAAGCACAATGCTGCATGTAATATTCCAGTGTAGTTACAAAGAAGACATTCTATTTCCTTTTAAAAAATTTCTTTCAAAGTTTTTGGGGAAATCTGGTGGTAAAATGTTTACCACCTATAGTTCTGTAAAGTAATCATAATTTACAAAATTGCTATTATTAATGGCAAGAAAAGAGAAGACAAATGGTACCACGTCAGAGGCTAAAGAAAGAAAATGAGCATCCTCTTGAATATTCCAGTGGAAGTATTCAAAATCAAGGGCAGAACACTCAAACTCAACTTCAGAAGTAAAGAAAATGGACACACAATGGCCAAGCTGCCTAGACTGTAAAATCATTTTTCCATATTTATATGAGAAATAATGCTGATTATGTTGAATGCCTAATATATATAGCAAACCAACAAATATACTTTAAAGATCCATCAGACTGCCCAATAAGATATCACTTCTACACACACATGCACCATTTTATGACAATCCTGGGATATGTATTCATACAGAGGGATAGAGAAAATATATTTTCAAAGCAGAAACTCATTCATATTTTATTGTTATCTGGGCAGAAACACATGTTCCAATCTTTTATTTCCTCCTTGCCTTTTCCCAAAGACAAATGGGCCTGTTCCTTTAAACAATCTGTTTGAAAGAGCTATAGCTTCTTAAAGTTAAGTAAAGCATACCAACTAATATTTCTAAAATATCTTTAGTAAAGACAGCTATAGAATAATGATCAGTAAACAACTATGTTAAACAGATAAACCATGCCTTTTTTGAGTTCATACAGAAGCTAATGCTTGCAACCCCAAATTATTTTTGTGGCAAAGTGATAGCTGCACAGCTTATCTATTTACTATTTGTGTTATGCCAAGTTCCAGTTTAATCAAACTCCAGTTATCTGGATTTATATTGCTCTTGGAATAAGCCTAGGATATTGTTTAAATGCAGAGCTTGCCACCACCCCAGACAGTCTTTCTTTTTGGTTATCATACAACGCCCATCTGTGTAATCTGGAATCCAGTGTTAACTACTGCTCATACTTCTCCACACAAATATGTGCCTCCATCAGCTCAGACCTCTTCATAATAGTTTATTATGCTTTTCAAAACCCCATTACTGCAGCAAAACTTTCTCCAGGTGACTTAATCACCAATAATCTTTCTTTTATCTGAAACTCTAATTCAATTTTGCCCATTGACAGTATGTAGCATTATAGAATCTTGCATTTCATGACAGAAGGCAATAAATCATTTTCTTGTTAATATATAAGGTTATATTTTTTCTTCTGCAAAGAAATTTCAGATCCTCAAAGGCAGAAAGAATATATTTGATTAACTGACTTATTGGCACAGAAAACATTTATTGAGCTTTAGTTATGGGCCAAATAGTGTACTATGCCCTGAAGACAGAGAGATGGAAAAGAAATGTTCTTGGCTTTCAAGGAGATCCTATTCCTGCAATTCAATCCAATAATTTCAAGAAGAGAGCTATACAAGAATGCTCTAGATCTGTGGTTCTCAAACTTAATATGCACTGAATTACCTAGAGGAGGCTTGTTAAAATACAGATGCTGGCCTCCACTCCCAGTCTTTTTGATGTAGCAGATCTAAGATGGGGCCTGAGCATCTGCTAACAAATTCACAGAAGATGTTGACACTGCTGGTCTGAGAGTAATTTAAAGAAGAGAAAGGTAATCATATAAAAGATACACGTACAGAGCACAATGGAGTAGAGTGCCTACTGTACTCAGAGCATCAAGAAGGTTATATGGAGGGTTTAGAGGATGTACTGAAAGTTAATGTGATATGGTAGTTGGGGACAGACAAATTTTAATAGGTTTTGAATGCCATGCTTAAGAATATGGATTTTAGAAGCATAAAACACCATCATAAATTTGTAAATAGGGCAGGAATGTAATCAAGCCTGGGCTATAGTTTTCAGAAAGAAAACAGGATGAAGGATACATAGAGGTTTGTATTACACTGATATTCAGACCTAAATGACGAATATTATTTTGTTCTTTCAATTTTGAGGGTTACACATTGCACTTTCCATCTATGGTCTGTTTCAGATCTCCATAGCTGGACACTTTTAGCAATCTCCTTGGGCAATCCCAGCCTCCAGTCAAGCTCTCCTCTCCTTCACCCAGTGGCAAGTGGATACCTGGTGTCCCACTTCAAATAATAACATTTGTATTAATATGTTTCATGGACATCTCAGACGATTATTGCAGGAGGAACACATAATTTTACTGATCAAGAATTCAAATGCCAGGTTAGGTAAATTAGGTTAAACTAGCTAGTCAGTAACAAAGTCAAGACTAGAATTTGACTTTCCAAATATTTTGTTTATTGCCATAATAATGCAAATAAGCCAATCTCACTATTTAATTGACTACAACATGAATAGTTATGATGAAGATTGCACTTGTGCAGGCAATATAAGTCACAACTGCAACAACAGCAATTATAGCACATACTGCTTTTCAGAGATGTTAAAAAAAGCATGTTTCTTAGAAGCAATGAAATACAGTTATTGCAAGAGGCTTTCTAGGACCTCTATTGCGTTCATGGAATGGATGGAAAGTGACATGACTTTGATGAGTCATTTTTTTCCATATCCTATTTCCAGGTAACAAAGCATCCTGCAGTCTAAAAAACCATCTTAGTACTTTCTGTACCTGAGGAACTCAGCCACAACACAGTAAGAGACAGTCTCTGAGAGTGTTGGCTGTTCTCTATTTCTGTTTATTTCCTTACCTTCCTCAAGTTCACAAGCAAACCCGGGAAAACCTTAAGTATTTATTCAGTACAATTTTAATTTTGTGATCATAGTTATAGCTTTGAGGCTCATTATCACACTTTAACTTCATACCCTCATTCTTATCTGTCAGAAACAAAAATCACTTTATCACATGGACATATGTTTCAACACATTTTTCTTTACTAAACTCAAATAGAAGTACTTCTTTCATTAAATTGTTACTATTAAACTATTATCGCTTCTAATAATTTATTGTCTTGATTTTTACTGAAAATGTGGATATTAAAGAGATCACCTCTTTTTTGATTGTGCAAACATAAATGTCAATGTTCTGCTGCTAAATTATAACAGAAATTAATAAAGATCACATATTTTTATTTAGCTTGGAAATAGCTTTAACTTTCAGCTACAACATTTTAACACAGAATAAAAAGTACAATGTTTTTATTTATTTTTAGCCTCAACAGGCATTGTATTTCTTAAATGTTAATATCATGTTTATAATAATTGAAAATGTGTTTAATGGTTTAACCTTGGGGACTGGATAATTTGCATCTGACTGCTATGGGTTTTTTTGTTTCTCTGAATCATTATTAGAAATATCTAATTGGATTCTGTCTCTATAGTCTCTTTTTCATCTATCCTATGTAATTCTTCTGAAATGAATCTTTGCATATATATCTTTACCCACTAAGCTTGCCCGTTTCTCCAGGTTGTTTGTCTTTGACCTCATCACTGCATTCACCTTATGCCTCTCATTCTGTGTCTTATGATGTGAGATTTCTTGATATTTCCAGGACAGGCCATGATATTTTGTGCTTTTATGGTTACTCAAGCTGTTGTCTTCATTCTGATCTTGCTCTGTATTGGCAAGATTCTACCTCAACTCCCATATGAGATTATCTGCCACCTTCTCTGTAACACGGGATCTCAGACTTCTCTTGATTGTTTCACAGATTTTACTGTACCTATCTTAAAGCAGTATGATTTTAATGTTGTTCTTCTTTACTAGAACGATCATGTCTTATTTGTAATACATAAAACAGTAAATATTCAACAAATGTTTAATTAGTATATATAAATAACAATATCTGTACAGTGACAGCCACTGTCTTTACATCCTCACCCCTCTTTATCTTTGTAATACAGTACAGAGAGGTTTTGATGTACACTTGCAAAGAAAATGTCTTTTGTCAAAGTCAACTATGAGGCCCATGGTGCTAAATCTGGTGGGCAGTTCTTTTTGTGCTTTTGAGATTGTATTTTTCAGTCGTATTTCACACCGTCATTTCCTCTATCTTGAAGTACTTTCTTCATTTGGTGTCAGGGATATCACATTTATCTTGTTTTCCTGATATAGCAGAGCAACTGCTTCCTAGTTTCTTGGATGTTTCTTTTCTTCCTCTCTTTGAAATACGTGGTCAACTCTCAACCCCCTTTTTCAAACTGTCTTCCTAGAAACCCTCATTCAGTCCTATATCTTTAAAAACCATCTATAAGCCTGTGATTCTCACATTAATATATCCAGCCCCAAATTCTCTTTTGGACTTCATATTCATCTATCCAACTTCCTTTCCAGCATCTCCACTTGGATATCTAATGAGTCCCTGAAAATGAACATGGGCAAAATAAAACTCTTGATTTCACACCTTGCTGCACCCTATTGTACCTGCTCTACTTTTATCCATTTCTCCTAGCCAAGAACTTAGACATAATTCTTAATTTTTCTCTTCCTGCATGTCAAATCTATCACAACAAATCGTATCATCTATGCCTGTGAAATGTATCCTGAATTCAAGCTCTCTGACCCCATCTATCCATCCTCATTTAAACCACCACCACCTTTCATGTGGACTATTAGGATGGCTTGCAATGTCATCTCCCTGCATCACTATTGTCATATTTCAGTTTAATCTCTATTCAGCAACAAAAAAGTTTTTTGAAGAAAATAGATCAGATCGCTTCATTCTCCTGCTCCAAATTCTCCAACAATGTCCCATGAAACTTAGGGAAATAATTAAATTATTTATCATGAACTATATGTTCCTGCATAATCTGACTCTTGTCCACTCTCCCACCCCATACTCTCCCCATTCTCCTCGTACATTGGGATCCATAATATTTCTTGTATAAGTCAAATTCTTTTGATCTCACCGCCTTTGCCCTTTCTGTTTCCTCTGTCAGGAATACTTTTCCCCAAAATATTTACCAGGCTTGCAGTTTTAAATAACCCTCATTTTCTCTCAAACACTGCCTCCCAAAGAAATCAAGTATGTCCACTCAATCTAAACTAGTCCATTTTCAAGACCTTTTTCTATCTCCTAAATCAAATTTTTCCCAGAATGTATCACTATCTAAAATCATATGTGTATGTATGTCATAAATATAATAAAAAATACCACTTATTTATTGTCTGCTTTCCACTAGAATGCAAATTTCATAAGGGTAGGGACTTAATTTTATATCCCCAGTACCTGGCATATAATGTCTGCTTGGTAAATATATATTGAATAAATAAATACATTGAAGGGATCCAAATTACACCACTGTGGCATATGGATAATTTTGAGCTGATGGCATCTGCAAATCAATACCTACAGAAAAATGTTTTATCCCCTCTCTCCTAAAAACAGAGCTTTCGAAAAGGCTTGGACTTACTATAAATCCCCCTTTAAGGGAGGCATCTCATACCAGTGGGGAAGGATTACTCTTATCACCAGAGATGAGAAGCTGGCACCAGGATGAGAAATTGCATAAATAGACTTTCTTAAAATAAACCTTACCTTCCATTAGTTTCCCCCATATGTTTCTCATTTTCCACAATGTATTGTTCCTTGAAATCCCAACCCACTACCCTTGTTAAGATGGTATATAAGCTCTAAATTCTAACAGTTCCTTTGAGCTATATTTTTGTGTGTTCCTGTGTACATACATGAATAAACTTTGTCTTTTCTCTTGCTAATCTGTCATTTGTCAGTTTAATTCACAGGCCTCCAAGTACTGAATTTAAGAGGGCAAAGGAAAAGTTTTTTCTTTTCTGACAACATAAATGAATACATCAATAAATGGATAGCTTGAGTAACTTTCTTCATCCTTCTAAGCCTCACTTCATTATCCTTTTTTATTGATCACGTTGACAATGCCAGATAAGAAACAGAATTTCTTAAGAGTGTGAACATTAGAAATATTAAAAGGCTACCATAGAGAGCTGCCACATTGAGAAATGGCTCACGTGTCTTCATTTAATCTCATTCAAGTGAAATAGTTGGGAGCATTAGGATAGAGAGTGGAGATATAAAAAAATGCCTAAATACACTTTAAAAGGATAGAGATTCCTTTGATACAGGAAAAGGCTATTGCTTACTCCAGTCTGATGGTTCCACAGGTCCAGCACCCAGTAGTGCTCCTTCATAGAAAGTTAAGCCTCCCTGAACTTCACGTCTTCACAAGGTGGTGAGCACCCAAATACTATCGGATCAGGTGAGGATATTCTCAGATCCTTCATAAATCCTACTACTTCTGTTTCATGTTTCTTTACACACATCAGACTCTTCCAAGTGACATTAAGTAGCTTCTATACAATTCTATCAGTGTGTTCCTGAATGCATACCAAGAGATGTTTGAATTTTAGGTCAGTTTCCCAGATCCATCAGTTTATGGGCTACCCGTATCTCAATTCTTACTCTTTCAAATCAGAGCAGAAGGTTGCCTGTAGGTCATTTTAATTCAACCCAAGAAGGTGCCTTTGGCAGAGAAGATATTTAATCAAGAAGTTTGTTTGGGGGACAATTTGGTTAGGAATCTTCCATATGAACCTAGAAAGATTATAACCAAGGAAAAAGTGGGTAGGAACTTCTTGTTTCTGGCTAGAGACCAGGCAAGCAGAGAGTCTGGCAGAAACAGAATATCAGGAAGTGTGGCAGATCCATTCCAAATGTAGCCATCAATGCCCAAATGTATTTTTCGAGCCTTGGAATGGGCACTGCTTAAAGTCATCAGAGGTTTACTTTGGCATAGACCCCTGAACCCTGAGGTATGTGGCAATCTAAAGAACTATCAGGGCATCACATTTCCTCACCCCAATCTCATTTAAGAGTTTTAAACTGTAAAATAGTCTATTTATGAATTATCCATGATACTTTTAATCCTAGGCTAGTAGTTTTCTGCCACTAAAAAGCCTGTGCCACTTCTACCTTCAGAGGCTTTCACCAACATACCCAGAAACAACAACAACAACACAATATTATTTTACTAGCCTGGAAAAGACAGGTATGGGACAAATTTATACAGTAAAGCTTACTACTTTTTCTTTTTAAATGGTGATTGTTGAGGTCAATGATCTGTTCTATAGCTTTCTCCAAAACCTGTTATTGTTTTTTTAATTATATAGAAAGTACAGTTAAAGCCTAAGCTGGCAGCCTTTCCCTCAATCATAGTTCTAAAGGTGACAGGGAGCACCAGGCTATGGGGTGAAGAGAACATAACTCTCTGAATCTTGGTAACATTTTAAAGACTCTCATGGTCACAGTAAATAGTGGGCTAGGCCCAGGGAACTTCTCTCAATCCCTGTGCTTCTACAGGAGTGGTTCTCAAAGAGTGGTTCCTTGACCAGTATCATCAGTGTCACTTGAGAACTTGTTAGAACTGCAAATTCTCAGGTCTCACCTCACAGCTATCATACCAGAAACTCTAGGAGAGGGGCCCAGCAATCAGTGCTTTAACAAGCCCTCCAGGTAATTCTGATGCAGGCTAAAGTGTAAAAAAACATTCCCCTCTAGTGTTAAAAGTCAAAAGGATTTGAATAGGTACTAAGTTCCATGATCTCTAGTGCGAAAATTGCCAAAGCAGTCCTGAGAACTAAGGCCAACACATTTGTAAGGCAATAATATGTATATTGAACTGTAACAGGCCCAGAGGGCAGCCTTTCCTATAGCTGGTGCTCCTAGTGTTGCCTTAGGCTAATACTTGTCTTAAAACCAAAATTGGGTAAAAACAGACTAGATTTCCTTGAGTAAAGTTGCCACGACTCTCTCTCTCTCTCTCTGCATTATGAACACCAAACACCACGTCCATGTAATAATAACATCTCCCTTGTCCCCCCATCTTCTGATACCATCTCCTTCTAATCTGTCTTGTCCACAGTAATGTGGAATTTCTCTACTTTCATCCTATATTCACAAAGCCCTGTACCAAGTAGTAAAGATACACAGCTGAGAAGGCACTTGCTCTCTGAAGCTTAGTCTTCCCTTAACCATGCCTGACACACTTTTATCTATGGGTCTTTAAGAAAACCCTTCTTTCTTCCTGAATTACTTGTTATTTCTCTGATTCTTCATTTTTGGACTGATTCTGCAGCCCTGAGCAGTCATCACATTCTGTGTTCACCCTTTTTAGAGCATAGTACTGAATTATTTGATTACACACCTGATTTCTCTCAACAATGAGCTCCTGGAAAGCTATCTTTCATTTCTCTATCACCAGCATTTTGCACAGGTTCTATCTATAGTACATACTTGATAACATTTTGATAAATGAGTGAATGAAAACCAGACAATGGATTCTAAGAAGAAAAAAAAAGTGTCCCACAATAGATGTGTCTTTTGAATCTCAACACATTTGTGAGCATGCAAAAGGAAATAATTTAAAATGAATTTACCTGGGGTTTTGTGACTTCCTCCATTCTTGATTTCACATTGTAATCAAGGCCCTAAGCTGCTTGTTTCCACTTAACCTTACCAAACTCATACAAATTCAGTTGGCAGTGTCTACAATTGCTAGAGTCGTTTGGAATTGTATACTGATTCTCTGAGGTGCTTAATGAGCCATCCTGGCTGATTAACAACCACTTACAAGATTGATAGGCATGAAAAGCATTTTAATAGCAACCAAACCTTTGCTTCCCTGATTCATAGACTTATCACTGCTATGGACCAAACCAAATTTCTGAAATTCTGGCTGCTCAGATCCAAGTTGCAGTCTGATTGTGGCATTATTAATATTGGAGTTTGAGGTTAATATTACAAAAGCATCTAGCAACCTGGGTAGAGAACTAGCTTGGAAGTAGAAATATTAGTTAGAAGTTAATGATTTGTGCAGAATGATCTGTGGCTTGGGCAGTCTGTTCTCTTTGTCAGATGTGTATACAAAACCACTGCTCCATCCCTGATTACAATATGTATCCATGGTAGTTATGTGCGATGCATTTGAAAATAATAGCTTGAGATAAGGAGACAAAGAATGAATAAGCCAAGGGAGTGTGACATTCACAAAGAGGCATTTTGTTTGCTGGTTCTTAATCAGGGCAGACCTGAATATTCACATTTATAGCACAAAAACTGAAAGAGAGGGCTGGAATTTAATAGGCCCTTCATCTTGGTTAGGCTCTGTGGGATGGTACTCTCCCTGCAGCTGGTGGGCCTCTTCCTGTGTCTGATGTCTCCACCTGCAGGTGGTGGCATGGCCCTGACCCCATGAAATAAGCCTCTCACTCTTCTCCACATTATTCCTGCTCCCTGTAGACTGCAGACAGAAGTTAGGGGATGACAAAAGATCTCTTACTAAAAAACTTGATTAATCAGCTCAATAATGTTTGTTCCATGAGCCTTCTTTTTCAAATAAGGTTTTCAAAAAATATGCTAATACATCTCCAGTTTTATTCAATATTCAATAGAAGTATAATTGTAAAGAGAGGGAGAACATATGATAGAGTCTAAAATGAAAAAATATAACCAATATAGACTAAAGAGAAAAGACAAAATTGAGAGGCAAAGATGGGTTGAAACATTGAAAGTGTACAGACAACAGCAAGACATTTGAGGGGAAAGGAAACTAGTGGCTTGAATTTTAGAATTTCTCAAACATTTCTGTCCAACCACTGCAAAGAAAAGAATTCATGTGGATATAAGGGAGTAAGAGAAAAGAAGTTGATTTCATGGTGGACTAGAGAGCAGTCTGCATTTGCTCTGTGACCCAGATCTTGAGCCTCCTTCCTTGTTAAGTCAGGATGACTTTAACTATTCCCAAACTACCTTGCTTGTCTTTGTTCTATTTTCTTCTAATCTATTGGCTAAGCTGCAGAAAAGGGCTTTTGCAAATATTGGTCTACTCAAGTCATTTGCCAGTATAAAAGTGAATAGTCTATTTACTGATATATAAGTATAGCCTAGCCTAAAGGAGCATTGTCAACACAAGATGAGATGAAGGCCAGCATCATCAGCATCGCTGAGGAACAGGAACATCTTAAAAATGCAAATTCTAGCCCCACCTTAGACCAACTGGATCAGCAGCTCTGAAGGTGTGACCCAGCAGTCTGGGGTATAACAAACCCTTTAAATGATTCCAAAGCTTCTGAAGTGTGAGAACTTTTGGCCTAGAGGTCTTAAGCTTTGGTACGACTATCAATCAAGCTAGGGACTCTGTTTTTAAAAAAGTATTTAGAATCCAGGTCTCACCCACTGACACTGATTCAGTAGGTTTGGGATGAAGGTAAGGAATCTACAGCTTTTATCAAGCCACCCAGACAATTCCGAAAGGGAGTGTATGGATTACACTTAGAGAAATGCTGGCCACAGAATAGACAGTATCTGAACAGCAAAATGTAATATGTACTAGCATAGCCTTCTCCCCACTGCCTCCTCCTTACCCCTCTTTACTTTAATCTCTTTTCATAAACATGCCATACACTCTCACACTTTTCTGCATTTGCAGGGACTCTTCTCTACCTGAATCACTGCCAAGCTTTTTCCTTGCCCATTCAACTTGTACTCCTATTCATATTTTATGAAAAGCTTTCTTCAGCTCCCTCAGACAAAGTACATTTTCTCTTTTTTTACTCCTCTTACACACTGTTCATAGTAGTCTGTATGAATACGTACGGCCTTTGAAAAGACCCAGGCTTATTTGTGCATTAATTTAATAATTATGTCATCTATTTTGTTTAAGAGACTATGTTAGTCTCTGTAAATATAATATTAAACCAAATGGACACAGTTCCTAATAGAGGTGCAAGGCTAGATTCAAATCGTAGCTGTAACACTTAGCTGTGTGATCTTGGGCAAGTTATTTAACTTTTTTGCCTCTCAGTGTGATCAGCTATAAATTGATGCTGATAATTTCAACCTTAGAAAGCTGTGGCAAAGATGTAGTAGCAAGAGTAAGAAGTGTATGACAGAATGACTCATATAGTAGGCCTTCAATATATGGTAGTTATTATATTATTTATCTCACCCCATTGTAATGGTTTTATGTATCTATCCTCACTGGTCTACGAAGTTCCTTGACACTTATCCTATTCATTTTTTGAATTCCCCGTCCTTATCACAGTGCCTGTAACATAATTGACACTATAATTCCTCTGTAAACAACTCTTTGAATAAATAAATTGCACTTTGTCAGGCAAGTTACATAACTTAATAGTAACCATTTTTGCTTTTCCCTAGAAAAATAAGCAAAACTTCAATGGTGATTTTTGTATTGTTGCTATTTAAGGAATATATTAATAACAAGAACTTTTCTTCTTACACTGAACATTATAATTGTATCTAAGTTAAAGTCATGTCACTACATTTAACCAGATTTCACCCCTTCACGTGGTCTTTAAAACACAAAAAGAAAAAAGGGCATCAATTTTAAAATCTACTTTTCAAAAGCACTGAAGGAAAGCAGTGAAGACATATTGAGCTTGAGTAAGATTAAAACTGCTGGCCCTCGAATGGAACACACCTAGCCTTATAATGTCTCAGGTAAAATGTGAGTTCATTTTGTGTATATGGACACCACATACAATACAGATATGGAGAAAATTTAAAGCTAGTTAGGTAAATTTTGAGTGAGCATCTGAACATTTAAGATCTGAATGATTCTAATAAGAAAAATGTATCATATTACAAAATGGTCCTTTACGCCTGTGGTTCTTTAACTTGAGTGCATCAAAATAGCCTAGAGAGCTTTTTGACAGATTACTGTCTGTACTGCCAGGGTTTCTGATTCAGTCTCTCTCCAGTAGAGTCAAAGAATTTTCATTTCTAACAATTCCCAGTTGATTCTGATCTGGGGATCACACTTTGGGAACTAGTGCTCCATTCTGTGAGGGAGAAGTTCTGAATATGTCACAAAGAAGTATGTTCTGCTTCTGAAGAAATAAAGAAAAAGCATAAAAGGTTAAAGAAAAAAAGAATAAAATTCTCAGGTAACTGAAGTCCTCCAGTAAAATTAAATGTAACTCTTATATACACCTATAATCCCTTGTTTCAAAGTCCAGCCTAAATTTACCACTTTACCTTAATGGTTATTTGTGTGAATTTAATTTTTTAGGAGACAGTGGACTCCTTAAAAATCAGTGGCATGGTTTATTTATCTTTATTCTTATCGTGGCTTGTATAAAGTAAATATTCAATAAATGTTTGTTGAATTAAAAGAATTATAAAGAAAATAGATCATTCATTTTAATCTCTAGATTGGTAGAAATTTTATGAAGTAATCTGTAACATAAGGTACACTATTGATTTTCCTGTTTAGATTCTCAATTTTCTTTTTCATCTGAAATGATTCACATAGGTGAAGAACAGGACAATTTCTGTGAAGTGATACATAAATAATACTTAAATATATTTAAAGAATTTAAATGCTATAAAGATATCATATATGAAATCTATGCGATTTAATAAAACTTTTCATTATGCTCTTACTACTCAGTTGGAAGGTACTGAATGCTTCAATTTATTGAACATTTAGGATGCAACAGGCACTACGCAAAATGCTTACCATATTCAAGCTTATTTATTTGTCACAGCACCCCCAGAAGTTGGCATTATCAATATTTCCATATTAAGGAAGAAGAAATCAAAGCTTTAAAAGATTAGTTTATCCAAAGCCACAAAGATAACAATAGCAGAACCATGACATGAACTAAGGTTTTCTGAAGGTACAGTTTGCTCTCATGGCTTTGCTGAATTGACTCACTCTGAAGAGGGGCTCGACTCTCAGGAGAGTCATGGACTAAAGAGACCAAATTATTTTCTAAGATTTAAATCTGAGTAAAGCTATCAGTTTAGTTTATATACATCCAAAGTTCTAAAAGATAGACCCCAAAGAAAAGTTTATAGATTTTTGGATCTATATTAGAAAAATTTTAAGGTATAATTTTTCATTCATCAATTTGACAAATTTCTCTTGAATGTCCGTTGTGTGCAAACACTGTGGTTCTGTGGTTTCAGGGGTGAGCAAAGCATGCCCACCGTCTAGTGGGTGAGAGAGATAATAATAAATGTTCATGCAAATAACATGTAACTACAAACTGAAATGAGGACTGTGAGGGGAAAATAAAGGGCACAAAGAAAGCATGTAGCAAGAGGACCTAATTTAATTTAAGGGTGGAGAGACCCAGGGAAATCCTCCTGAGAGGAAGACACCAAATGGGTTCCATAAGGTGGGCAGGAAGAGGTAAGTGAGTGTATAGGTATGGGAGTCATGGTGGAGATGGTGAGCAGAGTTTCTGACAGAGGGAAAATATGTGTAAAGTCAGAAGAGATAACTGTAATTAGAAGGAATTTTAAAAAGTTTCATTTTTTTAATGGCTTGGGGATCATTTTATGAACTTTATAGATATCTAACCAATATACTGTATACTTAAAACTAATTTAAATAAATAATTAAAGAAAAAGTATTGTTGAAGTACAATGAATAATGAAAAAAAGGTACAGAAAGATAATACTGTAAACATAGCAGAGGCTAAACCTTGAAGGCCATGTTAAGGCCAAGAGTAATTAGAGTTCGTTGAAGTAGAAAAATGACAAGGCAAAACATCACTTTGGCCATAGAAAGAACAGTCTGGTAAGGAGGGCCAGAGTCATGTCAATTCAACCAGTTCTGAGGTTATTGTGGTGGTCCCAGTGAGAGGTGATGGTAGCTTGCTTTAGGATAGTGATGGATATAGAGGAAAATTGCAGAGATACTGAGAAATTTAAATTGATAAAATTTGGTGACAAATTTGATACAATGGTTGAAGGAGAGTAAGGAGAAATCAAGAATAAGTCCCAGATTTTTAGCCTATTCAACTGTGTAGTATCATTTACTGGGACAAAACAAAGTGGTTGTATATCACGTCTGAAGGAAAAGATCATAAATTTAATTTGGTGTTTGTTGAATTCAAGCTACCTTTGAGAGTGGAGATATCAACTAGACAGATGTGTTTATAAGGGCAGCATTTGAGGGTGAGTTCAGGGTTGGAGATGTAAATTTTAGAGGCTTTACAAGAAAGTTAATAATTTAAACCAAGAGCATGAATGAGATCACTTAGGAACAGGAGACAGAGTGAAAAAATGAAAGGACATAATCATCCTTTGTTGGTATATTTTGTAGTGACTCAGAATCATATCCTATTTAATTTTAAATTAAAAACCCAATCTCAACCACCCATGGTCGGCTGAAGAGAACAGAAACCTTGAAAGTTTAATCCATTTGCTAGATCTCAAAAGTAGACCTAGGGCAGGAATAGAGGTCATCAGGACTATAGTTTTATTCTTCAGCTTCTTCATCAGCATTTCTCAGAATGTTGTCCTGAGACCAAGAGGATCAGCATCATATATGCATTTGTTAAAAAATGCAAGTATCACGCCCCATCCCAGATCTACTGCATCAGAAGCTGAGTGATGCTCAGTCCTCCTGGTGAATCTAATGCATGCTTGTTTCTGAGAACTCTTGCTTTATTTTGTGCAATCTCTTGCTTGAGCAGCAATCAGCAAAGTGGTGTGCTTACACTCATGGATAAAGAGGGAGTAGGGGCAATGTGAGGCTGTTCTGTGCAAGAGAAGATTATATAAGTTAGACCCTCTTGAACTCAGCAGAAGCTGTAAAGAGAACCTAACAATTATGCATGCCATTTCTGTGCTCTGCAAAAAGGACAGACAGTGGTGCCAGGGAAAATGACATTATTAGTCTAAGTTGAATAGGTAAAATGGTCTAAGACACAAGGAAGCAAAGGCTGATTTGGTACAACTTGACAGCAAAGGCACTTTTATCTGTCAATCTCAGCTTGATAGATATAAACAGCTATTTTCAAGGTTCAAACACCCATCTTTAGAACAATGTTAGCAATTCTGTACACTTGACAGATAAACCTCTGTTACGAATTATCCTCCAGTCATGAGATTTAAAATAAAAAGTTTTTGGTGTTTTATTGCTTTGAAATATGTAACCTTAACCAAATATTTATACCTGGGTTTTGACCAGTTCACTTGATATGTCAGCACAGTTAAAAAACTCTTCCTTAATAGGGGATGTGGAATAAAATGATATGTTCAATTTTTAAAAACACAGGTTATTCTCTGCTCTATAAGTCTATCAGCTAGAAATTTCTATTAACTATCTTTCTTTACCTCATGGGTACAAAGATAAGTTTTGGTTTTAATGATCATTTTGAAACATTCTAGGATCTTAAAGTAGATACTGAATCAAAGAGTTCAGTTTATATTCAAATCAGTTTTAGCTTTTTATACTTACTATCATCCAACTTTTAAAAATAACTATATTTAATAATAACTCTTCTAATTAGAATATCTAATTAATAAGGACACACCCATTTCTGGACCAATATACATACATCTACCTGTATATACTTATTTTTTATGTATATAATTCATATATTTTATTACACTGAATGAAAACAAATGGTATCCCAGCTCCTATTTAATAATTTAAAAATTCATCCTTTGTGATGTATGTGCTCACAACAGCATTCTGATAAATACATTTTCTTCAATGATTTCACAAAATACTTTCGCTTCATTAAATCACCTAAATACTGATACATCTATACCATTAGTATTTAAAGTACCTTTGAAAATATTTCAAATTTCTCTTTCTCTTCCAGTATGCTACACAAAGGGACAAGGAATTTATTTGGACCACCAATAACATGCTTTTATAGTAAGAAGATAATTGGACCATAAATGAAAAGACATGTTTTCACAATCATAATGCTCGAGTCCTAGTTATGTACATTATCTATCCCTTCAGTAGAAACAAAGATCATCCATTTTCTTTTAGATGTAATCACTACTATCCAAGGCAAAATATACACAGAAAATAGGCATTTCACAAGAAGAGAAACTACATGGCAATTTGCTTTGAACTTTCTATGTGGATATCATTTTTCATAAGTATTAATTTCACTGCAAAACAAATAACATTGTATGACTGAAAAAAAACTAGCTGTTAAAATTTGAAGATATTTTACATGCCACAGTCAGTGTAACTCTGGTAAACAAGAAAATGTTTAATAATAAAATATTTGTTTATAAAATTTGTAGAAGTGCTTCTTGTAAATATGTCTTATAAATGGCTAGAGATAAGCTGAGAGAAAAATATAATAAAAGGGCATTAAATTTTTTCATATTTTCCTCCACATGCCTCTAATTTAAAATAAATATATACTCTTTTTAATAGATTCAGTTTTCTGAACAAAATCATAAATTAAATACTGATGAATTGAAATGTAATTTAAGAAATTAAAGTATATTCTAAATAACAAGCAAATCAATGGACTTTTATGTTCTCCTGATAAATGCAAAAGTAACAGTTCTCTGAACATAGCTTTTTATGGTTGCTTTTTCAAAATAAATACATAATTCAAAACTACTGAGTTGCCTGTAAAACCCAAATTGCTTGAACATTAGTTCTGGAGAAATTTTCATGATGCTTTTAAACTCTGAGTGTCAAATCTAACATTTAGGCTCTAAAGTCTATGGGTGGTATTTGTCACCCTTCAACACACAAATTCATCATTCAGGGAAAATATGTTTAAGAAATAAAAAAATGAAATAGGAACTCAGGTTTAAAATATTCCTTTAATAACCTGGGTAGTTCCTCTTTATGTAGTCCTTTCACTCGCCAATTGGAAAGACATTGGACAGTTAGAAGAATTTAAAATGCCAAATCTTTATGATAAATCATCAAGCATGGGGTCTGGAAGAAAACAGTAAAACAGAAAGTCAAGGTAATATCTAGCTTAATCATACACATAAGGCCCCCAAACCTCAAAAACTTAACCAAAAATTAAATACAGATGAGTTATAGTTTGCTGTGGATATCCAGGACAGTCTCATCTTTCCTATTTTTTCTGTACTAAAATTTTATATTTCCTCTTTCAAATTAGTACATCATCTATGAATTTAGTTATCAGATCTTTTTTCCAGTGAAACATTTTTCACAACAAATAAAGGTATACATACTAACAAGTCTCAAATTATTTTCCCGAACATTGTTTGATTAGGTTACTAGAAAGAGGCAAAGTATTGTGCATTCATTCAAGAAAAACTTGTAGTCATCAAATAAAAGCATATTTTATGTTGAAATCATAACACCAAAAATATAGTTGCCAATGTTTGATAGCTCTTAAGATGTGAAAATATTAGTGGCCAATTTGACAGGCATAAAAATGAGTGATTTTTCCCAAATGCTTCATGAGTTTAAAATTACAATTCAACCATTTCAGGCCAACCCTCTGCCCTTATTTAAAATGGATCATAACTATTGATGCAGAATTAAATTAAAATGAATCAATGACAAAAGTGAAGTTGAAGAGTAATAATCACTAACAACAACTTTATCCTGAAAGGAAATGAAAGCTTCCTATAAAGAACTTCTCAATCAGCTTTCTTGCTGAATCTAAAGTTAAATTCTTAAAACTTAGATGGGAAGTTGATAGTTCCTAGAGAAAATGTTATATTCGAGTTTTTTTCTTTAGCTTCAGATTTTGATGCCAATAGGTTTCCATCATTTTAAAGGTTAGTCATCAGCTATAGTGACAAAAAGTTATTAAGCTATAACACAATACTTTTATTTTCAAAGATTGACTATATTTTGAATAGGAGTATCCCTTTTATTCTTTGTTTCTCATTTTTCAAAAGGATGTGTTTTTAGTCCCCAAACCCTTTTATTCTTTTTAAGCTGTTTCCATCCCTTCCACTCTGCTTTAGCTTTGATCTTCTCTTTGAGGTCTCAGAGACATCTTTACCAGAGAATTCTTTACCATTGTAATCTTAGTAGAGAGTTCTCACAAGGGAGTGAGGACATTGAAGGCTGACACTGATATGGGAGCAATTTGTCATATTATCCAATATTAGACCAAGTTGTTCAGAAATAAGAGCAGATCATGAGTTTTACTCTATATTCATTTATATTTTCTGGTCAGATTTTTAGAAGGTTAGGGGATTAAACACAGTTGCCATCATCCTTACCACCATCCTTGTCAACACTCATAATCATCATCAATGCCATAATTAACATCAATGGATATATTTTGTTTTTTAACATTTTATATATTCTGAGTACTACGCTAAGCATTTTTATGTATAATCTTTTTTATGTTTACAAACATTCCCATAATTCAGGCTCCACTCAAAAAGAGATATGTTTAAACATAATTCACGTTACATCACAATCTTTATTAAAAGCCTTAATTTCTTGCAATTTAATTTATGAAAAAAGTCCAAACTACTTAGCATGTCCTGGAAGACTGCATATCATCTGACTCCTATCAAATATTTTTCCTCATTTCCTGGCACTCACATTTTCCGATACCAAACACTATTCCTGCTAGTCCTCAAATTGGCCAAGATGATTCTTGCTATGGAGCTCAACTTTTTGCTCTCCTTGTTTGGGTATTCTTTAGATGTCTTCCTCCTTTTCAGTGCTCAGGTACTTTCTCACATGGAATTTTCTCAAGAGTCATTTCTCTGACTTCTCTAGCATTACCTCTCAAGTCACATTCCAGTCACACTCTACCCACATTGTCAACTTTTATTTTCTAAATAGAACTTACCAGTATCCAAAATTTATATCATTTTTACATCCCCTTCATTAGAATGTAATATCCTTGAAAACAATAAATTTTTCTTTATGATCCACTAATGTTATCAATCACCTAAAACAACATCTGACACTCAAATTTCAAGAAAGTTGATCATTTAATCTTCTTTTTTATTGCTCCTGTTTCAGATCACATTCTCCTCCAGATATTATTTATTTTATAGAAAATATCTAGTGCTCATAATAAAGTCAGCTGAAGGCCATGCTGTGCAGCACAGCACCCTACTTGAGGTGTTGGAAGACCTCAGTACCAGACCTGGATTTTTCACAGATTACTTGGGGGTTGCAGCACTCTGAGAGTCACAATTCCATCATTGTAAAATAGAGAAAGTCTTTTTTGAGATGATGTCATCAAAATGATGAAGTAGGATATGCTAGCCTCCATCTTTCCATAAAGGTCAATAATTAGCTATACACAAATTAGAACAATTCTGGGGGAGCTCAGAAGTATACTTAAGAAATTTCAGCAACATAGTGAAACAAACAAAAAAGCTGAAAAGAACTACAGAAATTAAAGGAAGAATTGCTTCATTTTTTCTGCAGCTAGTCTATGCCTCTGCATTTGAGCAAGGGCAAGATGCCAGCCTAGTCCCCCATAGCTTCCTCTTACTGATGTGTGTACACTTGGGGATTGCCCCTCCAAGTATGAATTTGAACACCATGGTCCTGACATACACCACTGGCCTCCACTGCAATATGCACACTTGGGGCAAGATCCAGTAGCCAAGGAAGTACATTCTAACAGCCAAAGTCCCCAAACCTGCTTATGTGCTTAAATTTGACCTTACCTACAGTGACTGTCCTGTACCACTGTGCTTATCTGCAGCTAGCTCCCTAATTGTACACCTGCACACTCCCAGAACAATCCTTATCACCAGCCTCCACTGCAGTGTGCACGTCTATGGGAAGACTCTGCAACATTGGTATGCACATTGATACCCAGTGTTCCCACTGCTGCCAGCATTCTCACAGGTTGTCTAAGCCTTTGCTGATGATCCTGGCCCCCACTACTATGTATGTGTCTGCAACTGGCCCATGGCATGCACAGGCACCTGTGGCTCACTCCTGTAGCCAAGCTGTGCATACCACCACATTTGACTATCATATTGCCTGCCCTGGTTTCTATCTGCTAGACTTAGAGTTCTAGCTGAGGACCACAACAGCCCTTACCACTACTAATATCTCCCACAGTGCTTGCTAAGAACTGCACAGCTGCCAATGCTCTGGATTCAAGAGTTCTGTGTTGATGAAACATTATATCCTCCTGGATCCAAAGCCACCACATGCCCTTGTACTTGTCCCAGTGCACTACTAAACTTATGGTCATAGCAGGCTCCAGTAAGCCCCCACATGCATGTGAAGTCTTTATTTTAGAAATCAATCCTTGAGTTGGTGGTATAGTGGTGAGGATAATTCCCTTCTGAGAAGTCAGTCTATAAAGTCTGGAAGAGATGACTACTTTTTTTAAAATATGCAGACACTTATGCAAGGCAAGAAAGATCTAGAAGGCCAGGGAAACATGACATCACTAAAGGAACACATTTAACTTCCAGTAACTGAACCCAAAGAAATAAAGATACAAAAATTTTCTGACAATTAATTAAAAATAATTGTCCTAAAGATGCTCAGAGAGCTACAAGAGAACACAGATAAATGATTTAACAAAGTCAGGAAAACAGTACAAGAATAAAAAGAGTTCTACAAGAGAAAGAAAACACAATAAAAAACTGAACAAAGTTTTGGAGCTAAAGAATATAATGACCGAACTGAAGAATTCAAGAGAGTTTCAAAAGCCTGGACAAAATGGAAGAAGAATTGGTAAGCTCAAAGACAGAACATTTGAAATTATCCAGTCAGAGGAGCAAACAGAAAAGAGAATGAAAAAAAAAGACTATCTGACTTATGAAATACCTTTAAGAGAAACAATCTATATATCATTGGAGTCTCAGCAGAAAGCTTATTTAAAGAAATAATGACTGAAATCTCCCCAGACCCGGGGAGAGATTTGGACAATCAAATTCATGAAGCTAATAGCTAATAGATCACTCCATAATTTCAATTCAAAATTATCTTCTTCAAGACACATTATAATAACTGTCTAAAATCACAGACAAAGAGATAATTTTATAAGTAGCAAGAGGAAAAAATCATAAATAAAAGGAAATCTCATAAGGCTATTAGTGAATTTCTCAGCATAAACCATGAAGGTCAGAAAAGAATGGAATTTTATATTTATATTGCAGAAAGGGGAAAAAAACCTGCCAATCAAAATTACACAAAAAACTCTGCCTTCAAAAATGAAGGTAAGATAAAGATTTTCCCAAACAAACAAAAGTTGAGTGGGTCCATCACCATTCGATCTGTTTATAAGAAATGATGAAAGGAATTCTTCAAGCTGAAAGAAGAGGATACTAATTAGTATCATGAAAATATAAAATACACTGGTAAAAGTAAGTATATAGACAGATTTAGAATCCTTTAATACTATAATACTCTAATACTATAATATGGCAGTGTGTTAAACACATAACTCTGAAATAAAGTTTAAAGAACAAAAGTACTAAAAATAGTCATAGCTACAATAATTTGTTAATAGATACTTAATATAAAAAATGTTAATTGTGACATCAAAAATATAAAAAGTGGGAGGTGTACATTAAAGGGTAGAGTTTCTCTATGTAATCAAAGTTAAGTTGTCAGCATGAAATAGACTGTTATATCAATAAGATGTTTCAAATAATTCTCAGGTACCAAAAAAAAAAAACCCAAAAACTGGAAGTAGATACACACAAGGTAAAGACAGGGGAATCAAACTACATTACTACAAAAAATAATCAATTCACAAAAAAAGACAGCAAGAGAGGAAGAAAGAAACAAAGGGATTACAAAATAATCGGAAAACAATTAACAAGATGGAAATAGTAAGTCCTTACCTAGCAATAATTACTTTAAATATAAATGGTAAATTTGCTTATCCAAAGGTATAGAGTGACTATATGAATAAAATAATTAAGAAACAACTATATACTGACCACAAGAGACTGACTTCAACTTCAAGGACACACAGAGTCTCAAAGTAAAGAAAAGAAAAAGTCATTCTATGCAGGGGAAATCAAAAGAGAGTGGGGGTGGGTATATTTATATTCTAAATGAATCATTTAGACCAAATGAATGTAACAGGCACATATGGAATATTTCATCAACAGAAACAGATTACATGTTCTACTCAAATGCATATGTAATATTCTCCAGGATAGACTGCAAACAAGTCTTAGCAAATTTAAAGAGACTGAAATCATAACATGTATTTTTTTATAATCACAATTGAAACTAGAAATCAATAATAGTAGGAAAACTGGAAATTTCACAAATATGTGAAAATTAAACAATACCTGAACAAAAAAGAATCAAAGGAGAAATAAAAAAAGATCTTGAAAAAAATGAAAATGGAAACACAACATACCAAAATTTATGGGATGCAGCCAAAGTAGGGCTAAGAGAAAAATTTATAGCAATAAAAGCTAACATTTAAAAAAAATTCAAACAAGTTAACTTTATACTTTAAGATATTAGAAAAAAAAGAACAAACAACTGAAAGGTAGGAGGAAAAAAATCAAGATCAGAGCAGAAAAAAATAAAATACAGAACAGAAACACAATAGAGATTGTCAAAAACTAAGAGCTGGTTTTTGGAAAAGAAAAAAAATGACAAATCATTAGCTAAACTTATTTAAAAAAGAGAGAGAAGACTCAAACAAATAAAATCAGAAATAAAAGAAGAGACTTTATAACTGATACTACACAAATACAAAGAATCATATGAGACTATTATGAACATTATATAGCAACAAATTGCATAACCTAGAAGAAATGGATAAATTCCTAAAAACATACAATTTACCAAGACTAAATCATGAAGGAATGGGAAATCTGGACTGACCAATAACAAGTGAGGTGATTAAATTTCCTAACAAATGAAAGCCCAAGACCAGATTGTTTATTTGGTGAATTCTACCAAACATTCAAAGAATTAATGCCAATCCTTTTGAAACTTTTCCAAAAAATTGAAGAGGAAGAAACTGTTAAACTCAGGAGGATAGCATTACTCTGATACCAAAGTCAGATAAGGATACAACAAGAAAAATAAAGTACATATATCAATATAACTGATAAATTTGGATGTAAAAATTCTCAACAAAGTACTAGCAAACTGAATTCAACAACATACTATAAGGATCATACATAATGATCAAGTGGGATTTATCCCTAGAATGCAAAGACGGTTCAACATATGCAAATCAATAAATGTGACATATCACATTAATAGAATGAAAGACAAAAATCATATGATTATTTCAGTATATGAAGAAAAGCATTTGGTAAAATTCAACAGCCATTTATGATAAAAACCCTTTAACAGATTAGTTATAGAAGGAACATACCTCAACATAATAAAGGTCATATATGACAAACACACAGTTAATATCATACTCAATGGTGAACAGTTGAAAGCTTTCTTTCTAAGATCATAAACAGGATAAGGATGCCCACTCTCACCACTACTATTCAGCATACTATTGAAAGTCCTAGACAGAGCAATTAGGCAGTAAAAGCAATAAAAAGCATCTAAATTGGAAAGAAGTAAAATTATCTTTGCTGATGACATGATCTTATGTATAGAAAATCCTAAAGACACCACTCCAAAACAGTTAAATCTACTAAACAAATTCAGTAAGTACCAGAATACACAATTAACATGCAAAAATCTGTTTCATTTATACACACTAACAGTGAATCATCTGAAAATGAAATAAAGAAAACAATCCTATTACATCAAAAACAATAAAATATTTAAGAATAAATTTAACCAAGGTAGTAAAAGGTCTGTACACTGAAACTACATGAAACTAATGAAAGTAAATGAAAAGATATCCATGTTCTTGGATCACAAAAATTAATATTGTTAAAATGTCCACACTACTCAAATCCATCTATAGAGTCAATGCAAACCCTATCAAAATTTCAATGGCATTTTTCATAGAAATAGTAAAAACATTCTTAAAATTTGTAATGGAACTTCAAAAGATCCTAAAGAGCCAAAACAATCTTGAGAAAGAAGAAAGCTTGAGACATCACACTTCCTGATTTCAAATTATATCACAAAGTTATAGTAATCAAAACAATAAAAAAAGACACATAGACCCACTGAACAAAATTGAGAACTAATAAATTAACCCACAAATATATGGTCAACTAATATTTACCACAGGAGTCATGCTCAATGGAAAAAAAAATAGTCTTTTCAATAAAAGGTATTTTGAAAACTGGATATTCAAATGCAAAGGAATAAAATTGGACTGCTATCTTACAACACTCATAAAAAGTATAAAATGTATTAATGGCTTAAATATAAGACCTATAACCATAAACTCCTCAAAGAAAACAGGAAAACACTCCTTTACATTGGTCTTGCCAATGATTTTGTTTTTTGAATATAATAACAAAAGCACAAGCAACAAAAGCAAAAGTTAACCAGTGGAACTGACTGAACTAAAAAGATTTTGTACAGCAAAAGAAACAATAAGTAAAATAAAAAAAATCTATGCAATGAAAGAGAACATTTACAAACCATATATTTGGTAAAGGGGTTAATAGAAAAGAATATACAGTAACTCATAAACTCAATACTAAAACAACAAATAATCCTATTTGAAAAGGACAAAAAAACTGAATATGTCTTTCTCCAAAGAGGGCATAAAAATGTTCAACAAGTACACGAAAAGATGCTTAATACCTCTAATCATTCGGTAAATGCAAACCCACATTACAACAAAATATCTCCTCACAACTCTTAGAATGGCTTCTGTCAACAAGACAAGATATAACAAATGCTAATGAGGATGTGGAGGAAAGGAAACCCTTGTGCTCTGTTGATGCAAATGTAAATTGGTTTAGCTGCTATAGAATATAGCATGGAGGGTTCTCAAAAAATTAAAAATAGAACTACCATATGATCCAGTAATCTTACTCTGGATATATACAAAGGAAATAAAATAAGATACTGAAGTGATACCTGCACTCTCATGTTCATTGCAGCATTATTCACAATAGTCAAGTCATAGAAACAAAGTGTCCATTGATGGGTAAATGGATAAAGAAAATGTGATACACATACACACACATAATAAAATATTATTCTGCCTAAAAAGAAGGAAATTCTGCCATTTGCAACAGCATGAACAGACCTTGAGGGCAGTATGCTGTTAAGTAAATAAGATAAAGATCAATACTGCATGATCTCACTTATATGGAAATTAAAAAAAAATATTTAATTTATGGAAATAGAGAGTAGAACAGTAGTTTCCTGGTGCTGAGGGTTTGGAGAAATATGAGAAATGTTGGTCAAAGAGTATAAAGTTTCAGTTATAAAATGAATAAGTTCTTGGGATCTAATGTACAGCAAGGTGATTATAATTAACAACACTGTGGTATATACCTGAAAGTTACTAGGAGAGTAGAGCTTTAATGTTCTCTACTCTCTACTATGTTCTCTACTATAACAATAAAAACAAAATGGTAATTGTGCGAGGTAAAGGATTGTTAAGTAATATTATTGTGGTAAACATTTCTCAATATATCTGTATAACAAATAATCACATTTTACACCTCAAACTTACATGATGCTATATGTCAAATATGTCTTAATAAACCTGAAAAAGTAAGTAAATAAATGAAAGTTAATAAATAAAAATAGGAAAAAGTGTATCTGTTATTTCAACCCCCTGGAATTGAGAGTGCAATGGAGACCATGGTTTTAAAGCATATTGTAAATGCAAAAAAGTATAAAAATGGAAGGCTCCATTGTTATTTAGGCTTATTGAGGCTTTATATGTCTTCAAAAACACATATTAAATTAGTAAATAGGTGAATGATGGATATTATGGAATAATATAATATAAATAAATGTGGAGAAAAGGGAACTCTCATATATTGTTGGTGGGATTGCAAATTGGTACAGCTGTTATGGAAAACAGTCTGGAGGTTTCTCAAAAAATTAAAAATGGATATACTTTTTAACCCAGCAATTGATTTCTGGGTATTTATTCAAGTAAAACAAAAAAAAATCTGTAAAGATCTATGCATCCCCATGTTCATAGCAGCACAATTTATGATAACCAAGATATGGAAGCAACCTAAGCGCCTATCAACAGATGATTAGATAAAAATGTTATGGTTCATATAAATGATGGAATATTACTCAGCCATTAAAAAAAATGAAATTCTAACATTTGTAACAACATGGACTGACCCAGAGGTTAAAATGGTGAGTGAAAAGAGTCAGATAGAAAAAGATAAATACCATACAATTTCACTTATATGCAGAATCTAAGGAACAAAAAGAACAAACTAATTAAAAACAGACTCAGAAATATAGTGGACAATTTGGTGATGGACAGAGGAGAGGGGTGGTTGGGGGGCTGAGAGAATGGGGTGAAGAGTTAAAGAAGTACAAATTAGTAGCTGATAGATGGTCACAGGGATCAGGGATGGGGAGCACAGCATAGGGAATGCAGTTAGCATTAATATATTTGTTAGGTGGAAAACCAGAGGAAAGAAGGAGCAATTAGGGGGATCATTTTATAAACTATATAAATGTCTAACCAATGTACTATATACCTGAAACTAATTTAAATAAGTAAGTAAATAAACAAATACATAAATAAATGTATGTGATGCTTATCCATAAGATTTATTTGTATTTTTTTACAGTTTGGAGTAAGTAATGTGCTGCATAAATGTGTGGGTCAGTAACAGAAATGTCATTCTAAAAAAATGTGCAAGGAAGCAACTTTCTATCATGGTCAAATTACTTCAGATACCTTGAATTCATGAATAAAACACTCCATCAAATTTTATGCATCTCAAGCACTTCTCATACATTTAAATTCACAACATTCAAGTGAGGTAGGAAAGGAGAAATATTTCATTTTTCTTATTTGGTGAAACGAGTATAATGAGGCACAAGGAGGTTAATGATAGATTTGAAGTTAATGCAATCAGTCTGCCGCAGAATCATAGTCAAAATCCAGGTTCACTGAATTCCACTTAGGGTTCTTTTTGAGATACTATGTTAACTATATTTCATTGTTGGAGAGATTTAATTTGGCCATGTAAATATAAATACTCACAACAGTATTTTTTCCTACTAAGGAACCTTGCCATTAAATCAACCACAGTGATGTCAAATAGGCAGCCTACACTGGAGATGTTAATTCAAGTCATTTCCTGAGCTAACTTCTGTTCCTTCCCCTATGAATTCTATATTTTTCAACATTATACTAAAGAATTGTTCAGATTCACTGAATATTCTTCGGAATTATTAACATGCTATATTTCAAAAAATACTAATTTTTCCTTTTGCTTTTATAGGTAGAAAGTCAGGAGTTAGTGATTAGAAGAGGAGGGCAAGGTGAAATGAGTACCCCCAAATGTAGGTTTTATTGGTAGAAGGTTAAGTTTTCAGAATACCACATTCTCTAGTTTAATCCTCCCTTTTTATTGGTTACTACTTTCCATTCTCCTTTGCTGTTTTCTTTTAATTTACCTCTTAATGTTTGAATCCTTAATCCTCTCCTTTTTTTCTATCTATATTTTTTCTTGGTGAGATCATCTAATCTCACGGCTCTTAATATTACCTTTGGCCAACAACTCCCAAATTTAAATGTCCAACCTAGACCTTTTCCTTGAATTCTAAAATCATATATTCAATTGCATTCTCATATCTCCACTGGGATGTTAACAGATATTGCAAACTTAATTCATTCTCCTTCAAAAAAATCACCCACACTACCTGCAGTCTATCATCTCAGTTGAAGGCAATTTTATTTCTTCAGTTCATCAGAGCAAAAATCTTGGAGCCATTTGTGATTCTACTTTTCTCTCACAGTTCTTTCTAATGTATCAGAAAATCCTTGGTGGTTCCACCTTAAAATATATTCAGAATATAGCACCTTCTTAGCACTCTAGTCTGAGATACTATCACCTTTGCCCAAGTAACCCTAATAGTCTTCTAACTTTCTTCTTGCTTTAAGCTTCCTCCCCCAAGATTCAGAGTAATTCTTTTAATATATCAGAGTTTCTCCATAAAATTTTCCATTGCCTCCCATCTCACAGAAAAAAAAGAGAATGTCCTTGCAACACCCTCAAGGTCCTCCATCACCTTGCTAATATTCTTTCCTATACATCTTTCACTTTACTCTAGCCACATGCAGATAATGTACCAGAAATGGCAGAAAAACTAATAACTTAGGAATTCTGCATTGACTGTTCCTTCAGGCCAAAATAATTTTCCCTCAGATATCTAAAGTGATGTACTCCCTTACCTCATTCTTGTATTTGCTCAAATGTTATTTTCTCAGTGAGTAATACCTTGATACCTTTAAAACTAGAATGCACCCCAGAATTCCTACCTCTTCTTTTCTATAGCACCATCATCTAATAACATACTATAAAATTTACCTATTTATTATGTCTCTGATTTACTGTCTGAGCCACCTGATATTTCAGAGGCCTGCATATTTTGTTTTGTTCATTGATGTATCTCAAATATCTAAAGTAGTGCCTGACACATAGTAGGTATTCTGTAAATATTTGTTAAATTAACCTCATGTTAAATCAAAGACTTTCAATTGCCCAATGCCAGAACTAGTTTCAGAGTACTGAAATAACTAAGCAGATGATGGAAATGTGTACATCTGCATTAGGTTAGAAATTAATGGAAGAGAGAGAAAAACATGAGATGACAAAGGGGAGCAGAGATAAATATGTCAGTTTTTTTTCTCCTGAGTGCAAAGCATAGAGGCAGAAATGAAGATAAAGGGGGTGTCCATGGAGATAGAAATAGAGAGTTAACCATTTTTTTAAAAGCTAAAAGAAATTATATGTTTAATTGTCCTATAGTTTTAAAGGCTGACAATTATCATTGTCTTTCTTTTTCTTTTGTCCACGATTACATTATTTCAAAAGATCACTGGTAATTTCATAGGGATCAGGAATGGTTATTGTTACTTATTTATAGAAGTCTGATTAATACAAAAGAGAAAAATACTTGAAAAATGCAATATTTTTGTGGGTAAAACATTCTGAAAGAAAGGGTTTGTATGAGAATGAGAAACTAAAAAAACTTCATAGATAAAACTGTCCATCACTGACGTAAGTTGCCTGTGTACAAAGAGTGAGTTATAAACTGACTGCAAAAAGATAGAAATTCATCTTGTTGGTTTATCTATGAAATATGTGATTGAAGTGGAATCTATTTTTATGTATGGCCATTTCTGTCCTAGACTTTACAAAACAGTTATGAAAAAAAGATACTCTACCAAAATACCAAAAACCACATATATTTTTTTCATTTTTGAAAGATATTGCTAAGATTGTCTAGATCTAAAAATTAACAAGGGCTCTAAAATTACTTAACTTGAATTGACATTTCCAAAACCAAAAAGTATCCTTGGTCATTTAAGATGCAAATTTTTTAAAAAAAACTTTCCAAATTAATAATCCACTAGCTTTGTCAGTTATAGCAGTAATAAAAAATGTTTATTGAAAATTCTTGGAGATTCAAAGTGATCTGCATGCAAATATATGGAAATGATTTCTTTCTTAAACCAATAATAAAAGGCATGTTTGAAATATTCATGTTTTGGAAGAATAAATGATATTCACATAATCATTCTGGTAAACTGCTTATTTTTATTTACATGCATGCTTTATTGGTTACATAAAAGTAGTTCAATCAAAATATAAATTTAAAGTTTTGAATATTTTAGGTTATCTCAAAACTAACTTTAATTTTCTATTAAAATATACTTCTTATTTAATATGAATGAATATGTAATTTGCAATTATCATTACTGTCCACATAAACTATATAATTCAAGATACAGAAGATCAATTGTTAATAATAAAATTTAGTGATGAACTTCATGGACAACATGTTATAATAAGACATTAATTGAAATTGGCATAATAAAACTTTAGAATTCAAGGTGATAGAAACATCTGATTACATAAATCAGTAAGAATGCTCTATTTTTATGAACCAAACATTAAACCTATAGAAAATTATAAACCTTAAGATATTTTATTGGAATTTTTTGGTATTTCATTTTTCATAGTTGGTGATATCTGGAAACCACAGTTTTTGTTTTAGTAACATTTATCTCTCAGATAACTATGTTCTATATAATTCAACTCTTAAAACACAAATGACTGTTTTTCAGTGTACTCTTCACTATTTGGTTTTCTCTAGTTGGGAGGACATTGGCATTCAATTCCCTTTCAGTCTGTTTCATCTGGTGTTTCCCTGCCAGGCCTTTAGATATGATACCCACTGAGTAAAAAACTTAATGCATTTATACTAGAATAATATCTCTGTTGTCACTACCTATTACCTAGGCCATTGGTCACACTCTCCTCCTGTCTTAGGTTACTTTCAATAAGTCATATGTTCCCTTATAGAGAACATTCCATTTCTGGCAACCAAGGTCAATCTACAAAAATGCCGGGGAGCAAATTAATGCAGATCACAAGAAAAAGTGAACAACCAGCAGGTCAAGAAATCCCTAAAGGTTAGAGATGAATCGTGACTTGAACATGGCATAGTCTGGTACTTAGTTCTCACTTGTTCTTCAAAAAACAGGATTAGCATTTTGTGTGATCCAAACTGATTTTGAAAACTAACCATTCTGTGATATACACATTCTAATTCTCTGATGGACAAAGTAAAGCTCTTCAAGTTTCTTTTGCTGCCATCTAGAAAGGAACACTCTATTATCTAAAACATGCATCATTAGCACAGATAATATAAAAGTTTTTTTTTCAAACATGGGCTATTCTGGACTCAAATATGTTAAACTCATTGCAATACTGAGTTAAGCTATAGGGATTAATCTTGGAGATCTAAATCTTGAAATTGCTGCCCTCATTAATTTATCCCACCTCATTTGTGTATTCCATTGCCATCACATCAAGCATCTGATGCCCCACTTACAAACAAAAAACATATACTGGGGAAAGGGTATCAGTTACAAGATCAGTGGAACTCCTAAGAGCCATAAACCCATCCAAAGTACAGAACTCTAAAGGATGGAGAAAACTCTAATGAGAGAAAATTTCATGAACAATGTGGATAAGCTAAGGGCAATTGCAGAGGAAACCCTAATCTATCCACCAGACAAGTAATAATACACGGGTGTGGAGTAATTAATAAGGACAAGTTTAACATTCATTAGTGGGGGATGGCCCTTTAAAAAATAAAAAGGCATCCCTTCTGAGGTAGAGCTGGAAAAGCTGAAGAGAAAGTTGCCTGCAGATGATAACACTATTTAATTTCAGGTTCTTAGAGAAACAAGACTTCTGAACTGTCCATGGTGCTGAATTACACCAGGACTTTAGCCTGAGGAATACCCGAGTCTTGAAAACACTCTAGGCCCTGGTTTACAACCTAGCTTGCATATAATAAAACTGTCAGCCCTCTTGTGACTCCTATATGTAATCATTTAACATAATTTTTACTCTTTATCTTGACTACTGCATGACCATTTATGACAGCTGACATCACCAGGTATTCTTTGGTAGGGGCCCAGTCATCTGTATATTAACAATCATCCTCATATGACTCTAAGGATAGCCTAAAATGCTAATTAGACTCTATTTTCACCAAAGTTACCCACCTGAATCCCCAGCCAACCTGTCCCCAGTGTTTATAACACAGTAGCAGATCAGATACCACTGAGCTGTTTGATTAGATATCATATATGCTATTTGGACTCATACCATTAAAGGTTCATGTATGTTCCAGCTTATAATTCCCTTCCCTCTATTTTTCCATTTTGAAGTCATATTTAACCTTCAAGTCATCTTCTTCATGAACTCATCTTTCACTACTGCAAACCTCAAAAACACCATTTTGGAGTCACATAGACATTGATTCAAATCAATAACTGTGCCAAAACAACTCAACGTTATGATCAAGTCTCTGTTTACTCATAAAATGCAAATAGGAACATCCACCATATTGTATATTGCTTGTGAAGATAACACAAGATAAGATTTCTAAGACATCTGGCACAGTATCTGATACACAGTGGGCATATTAGTTATCTTTTCTTTCTTCCTCTAAATATGCTTTAAATATATGCAGCCTTTATTACTTTATTTCACCTAATTGACTCTTGTTTCTATCATTTGCCTCATCAACTACCCTCTAAGATCCTTGGCTAATAATAGCCATTGCATTATGGATAGATGCCAGGAACTGTGCGGAGCACTTTACATATCTTGGCAAAGAGGATTCAGCTATTGAGTGTTGGAGCTGACATTCTGAACCTAAGTCCCAGCTCCTAACCACTCTGCCATATTAAAGTCAAGGACCATATGGTTTCCTCCTATCATGCCTAATCCAAGCATGTGGCATATAATTGCCATCAAAGCCTTTTTCACTGTAAGAGAGAAAATGTGTTATCTATATCCTATTCTGCTGAATCAGCATCATCATCAGTCCATTCAAAGAAGACAGCCAATTGCCATACCAGTTAGTAAATGGCTGACTTAGGACACTAAAAGAAACTTTTTGGAAACCAAAGGAGATAATAGCTCCTGAATTGCTATACCTGCTCTCTTCAGAATGCATGCACTGTAAAATCTAAGAATATCATTCATTTCAAACTTTTCACATTTTCCAGAGGGATAATTAAGTAGATGTCTGTCCCCTGTTGGGTCAATGGTTTAGCTAGATATAGAAGATTCACATCCTCTTTTCTAACCAAGGCTGCTCCTACTATCCTCACCATGTTCAAATCATCATAATAAAACAAATGCTTCATAAGAAAACACCAAAATATTACAATTACAGTAACGTATTTATAGAGCCAAGAAGAGTTGAATGTTCTCACATTCATCAACAATTCATCAGGATTACCATGGATAAGGAGAGAAACCCAGTATTATCACTGAAAGACATGATCACTAAATTTTAATAATTTAAACCATACTTGCTACATAATATAGTAATGGCTTTGACACACTTGCAGTTAGTTTATAAAAATCATCCTGTAAATTCATTTGTGGTGATGAAACAGTTCTGTTTCTTGCTTGATTGTGGTAGTGATTCTGTAAATCTATACCTGTAATTAAATGTCATAGAAACACACATAAAATATACAATAAAAAAGCCTGTGCAAAAACTGATGATATTCAAGTAAGGCATGAAGTCTAGTTAATTGTATTATACCAATGTTAATTTTCTAGGTTTCATAATGTGCTATATTTATTTAAAATGTTACCATTGGGAAAAATTGGGTAATTTGTACACAGGAACTCTTTGTACTACTTTTCAACTTCTTGTGAGTCTATGATTATTGTACAAAAAAATAATTAGAATCCTGTAGAAAATTAGTGTGCCTTTTAAAAGAAATTAAGAGATAATGATTAGAGAAAAAAAAAGAGAGAAAGGGAAGAATTTGGCTAATTCACAGTAGTAAATTTTCCTTTGTTAATACTAGGGACAAAGAAAGGAAATATAAGTTGCTCTGTTAATAAGTTTGAGACTTCTATTTTCTTTAAAAGGCCTAAGAAGATATGAATACATTTTCTCTGTGCAAGTGAATGATACACTAAAAGTTCTTATTCCAGTTTTGTTTTAGTCTTTTGTTTACACACAACTTCTGTAAACATAACAATATTTAATCACTAATTTTACGTTCTGACTGAATTTGCAACAGATTTAAAGATGTGATTTGAATTTACCTTTTACGAGATGTTGTAAGGTAATATGGTACTATGACACATATGTAGAAAACTGTCTCCTCTTAAAATGGAACTGAGTTGTCTCTAAGATATTTAACTGAAGTGATTAAATGGGCTGAATTATAACATTGATTTTTAAGTGGTCTAGCCACATTAATAGTTAATTTTTTTACAAGATTACACAATGGGACTAACTCACTGACAATTTTTTTAAAAGAAGCATAAGAAGGTCATGAAAACTGAGGTAAAATTTAAGTCCCAACAGTAAAATTATATTAGAAAATTTAGTTATAAAAAGGCATTTAGGCAGACACTTTCCAAAGTCTATATTGATAGAATATCTGTTATCAAAGTGTAGTTGACAAATAATTTTTACTGGTTGTTAAAAGAAAATGGAAAATAGGCACTTTCTCCACCGAATTTCACTCCTACAAAGCACATGTAACCTATACTGAAAGCACAATTAAGGATACATTCTTGACACGTTTGCAGTAGTCAAAAGTTTAGGGATACTCACTTCTCTGCTTGAAACACAGGAGTTCTAATTACCTCATCACTAAGTCCATTACTGTCCTAGGCAGTAACATTTAGCATTTCAAAATTAACAACAACAAAAAAAACATAATTAATTCTCCACTTCTGGATGGCCTCGGTGAATAACCTTAAGACTGCAATTGTTAATTTCCTTTGCTCTCTAGGTTGCCTAAAACACTTTATTCCTATTTATAAGAATCATTTGTTAAAGAGTATTTATAAGAAAAAATCCAGAACTCAATATAGAAAAGAGTTCAATACACACATGAGATCTTGCATAGTTTTTAAAATAATTAATAAAAAGATAATCTTGTAGAAGCCTTAATTGTGATTTAATTTAAAAATAATACTTTATTGCTGTTTCAGATAAAATAATGGGCTTTGAGTTCTCTTTTGAGGATAGTAAGCGGTACCTGCAAACTTTTCTGCAAATCAAACCTTTGGGTCAAGTTGCATAGATTGGAATGGCAGGATGATAATGCAGGAGAAGAGAGATGAAGACAAAAGATACAGTGAATACAGGACAGACTTCCTTGATTAATTCATCCTTTCTACAAATACACGTTGAAGGCTGACTATATGTCTAGTGCTGCTAGACTTGGGATATACTAATGAAAAAACTGACAAGGTACCTTCCTTCTTGGTGCTTACATGATTGGAGACAAACAAAAACAATGAAGTAGAAAAATAAGTGCTGTGGAGAAAAGAGATGAGGAGCTGAGTTATAGAATAATGTTAGTGGATGGTAGAGGTGTAGGGTGTGGCCCTAGATTATGTGATAGGACCTTTCCTTGATACACTGAAACTGTATAGAAGAAGAGATGGATGCAGAGGAGAATGTCTGCTCTAGAGAGATACCCTGCAGACTGTGTTAAAGCTTCCCACATCAAGGGAGATTTGCTGACTTTCCTTTTGTTTGGATATTCTCGGAATACATAGGAAATGATAGTCCTTCCTATCTCATCCACATTCACTGCCCTTCTATCCTCTGAGAAAAAGAGGTTTTTACAAAAACCTTTAAAATTTGGTTCTTCTACTTGTATTTGCTGAGTTCCTTCGGGTTTTCTTGGATGTTATCTACACTATCCACCTCACAGAAAATTTGGGAAGATTAAGAAAAATCATGGTTAAGAATAATGAACAGAATATCATATGTTCTTCATTAATGTAAGGCATTAAGTTAAAAGAAAATCTGATTCATTCCATGTTGATATTAAACCTTCACAGAAAAAAAGGAGAAATAGTTGTACAGTCTTTGAAGTGAGACAGATATAATTCTAAATTTCAGACCTTTCACTTCTTGCTGTGTGACCTTGAAAAAAATTACTTAATTTCTGAGCCTAAGTATTCTCAAAGATATATTAAAGTTAAATCTCTGTTCTTGATTGCTGGACTAATACTGTGCATATTCACCATCTTGTTTAAAGAATAATAGTTATATTCATCACCACCATTACCACCACTTATTATTATTTAAGAATCTATTGTGAATGTGATCTAGTCTATCATTGAGTCTTAGTTCAGTATTCAAGCCTAATATTTTATCTGACATTCTCCAAAACACCCCTCACTCAACATGTTTTCTTTCTCATTATACTGTAGATATAGTACCCTCCATCTTGCCTCTGGATTTGCCCACACTGCTTGGAGCATCTTTTCCATTTTCTCTTCATTACATTTAGACAACTTTTATAAGTTTACCAGACCACAAATCAAAGGCTATGTCCATGTCTTTATTTAATTGTAGCCTCAGTACCTAACACCGTCCTGTATTAGGACCTTAATACAAATATACTTAATATGATTACATGTCATAGCTGAAGTTTCCCCTCCCTACATGAATCTTTTCCTAACTACTATACACAACTGCACAAAAATGTATTACCCTGAATTCCCAAAAAAATAAATAAATAACAGTATAACATATTTTTCCAGAACGGCTTACTCTCATAGAACAAGGAGTGTTATAGGCTGCCAGGTTCTCTTACCATGATTAAAAACACAAATAAATCCTTATATTTTAAGTGTCTACTAGATATTGAAGACCAATGTTCACTAATCGGTTACTGTGTATAACTCAAGCCTTGCATTTATAACACGATTGTAAGACACAGGAAAATATCTTTGTGTTGGATACCTAATAAAAATTTAACAGTTGTTTATATCCTATAGGTTGTAAGTAAATAATTATTTAAATTTACTTCTATTTTCTACTAAGATACAGTATTTGAGGTCATGATGTTTTCTGGAAATCCAGAAATTTCTAAGGCAGAATCTAGGTGACACAATTATAGAAGACGCTGCAACTGATTTGCCTCCAGCACAGTTTTGTTGTCATAGAATCATCTCAAATCTGCCACCTTTAAAGCTGAATTCTTCTCCATTCCACTCATGTGGATCCTTGCTCAGGTTTTAATAGAAATGTGTAAACTATTAGAGCATGAGCTGATTCTCTCTGGATACCATCATGAAAATAATCTGGATTCCTCATTAATTTCCTATTAAATTAGTACCAAAAGTAAAGGCATACCAAGCCTTAGTATGCTTATTATACAGAAGTTGTTATAGAGACATTTCCAAATTAACATTTCTGATAAAAATAATTTAAACTCTGATTTAAATAAAAGTCACTTTTAATTCATTTATATTATTAGTACTTAGCAGTAATATATGTGGATGCTATTTGAAAGTTGGGATTCATCTTATTATGATACCATATTATAATAAACTTATAGGCAAAACCAAAAGAGTATACTCTCTAAAATCTTTGGTGGAAAAAAATGAAAACAAAATGATAAATAAAAATGTGATGGCTAAAGAGCACATTTAATCTTTATTATATTAAATTTGTATGCAATCAGGCAAGGATATACTTGCCTCTCAAAAATAAAATTCGCATTTTGAAATTTATCTTCTTTTAAAAGTATAAAATTATAAATGAAAAAGCAAACAAAATCCTCACTGGCTCAAACAACATGATGGATATATAAAAATAACAAAGGTTTATGATTGGATACATATTCAAACCCATGCTACATGTGTGTAAGTTATTTGAAAATTGGACACTGTTAGAATTTTGCTGAAAGTGGGTTTATTACTGTGAATAATAATGCCATTTCCACAAAATATAAGGCATAATAAATAAAGCACATACACAGAAAAATACTGTGAATAGAACATATTTAGTCATTGGGGCTTTCACTGTGTAATATCCCTGGGTGTGCCTCCAACTGATGCTAAATTTAGTGGCATTTAAAGTCTCTTAGAAGAAAATAGTTCCAAAGAGGTGGAACCGAAAGGTGTTTTAAGTTCAGCACAGCATGCTCCTTGCAGTAGTGAATGGTTCTGAGGGCTTCCTGCTCAGTTGCACTGTGAGAGAACTATGTTAAAATGTGTTGGTATTCTAGAAAGAATAAGTTCACTTCAAACACTGTATTTTGTTAACTAAGACAAAAGTGATATCCTGTATGTTAAAAATTGCAAAGAGCACAATATACCTATTTCTCATTGTTATATTATCTCCATGTGAATGCATTCACATTTTAGATAATATATAGATTACTTTCTAATTATAATGCCTAAATGAATTCAAACATATGTCATGGAAGCCCCACATTATACCTTCTTAAAATTCACAAACTGAAATAAATGATATGATTACAATTTAATACTAATATCAAAGGTATTATTTTCCATTACTTTCATCAGTTGCTGTGACTTATTGGTAGGGTTATAATAGCAAGTTTATTAACTACAGTACACTTAATATATTTTAGTTGAAGCCACATTAAATGTAACCTATAAAATGGGAAAATAATAATAGTATCCCCATAGATAGTGGTAAGAGTCAAAGAGATAATGTGCATAAAATTGCTTTGTAAATTTTAAGGACCTGCCATGTTACTGACATCTTGCACTGTGTGTCTCCGTTATGTAGGACATTCCTTCCATATGTACACAGAACAATGTGCATTGCTTTCTTATTTTCAGTGTGGTCTTTTATCAAGAGAAAGTTAACTTGAAGATTCTTTTTTAGTCCTATAATTCAGATAGATAAAAGATGAAGATGGAGAAGAAGAGGAGAGTAACTGGGTGGAACACTGGATGTTAGGAAAGACAAATAGAGAGATAGACAGCTAGCAGTCAGAAGGGCAGATACACGACATATATAATCTTTATCAAATTACTTAACTTCCTTCAGTTTTATGATATATAATATGAGAAAACAGTATCTGTTATGAGCATTGAGTTAGTTAATCTTGGCACACAGTAAAAGCTCCAGAAGTGATAATTATTTTTCATGGTAGTCGTTATTTGCCTCTTTAACAGTCTGTCACATACTTACATGTAGTTTTTAATTCACAGATTAGATATTGCCTAATTATGAGAGCTATCAGTTATTGAGCACTCTCTTTCTGTCTAAGCATAGATATTTTACACCTGTAAGACATATAATCATGAAAATAATCCTTTAAGGTAGGGGTCCCCAACCCTTGGACCACAGACCAATACTGGTCCGTGGCCTGTTAAGAACTGAGCCTCACAGCAGGAGGTGAGTGGTAGATGAGCAAGCAAAATTGCATCTGTATTTGCATCCGCTCCCCAGCGATAGCATCACTGACTCAGCTCCACTTCAGATCATCAGATATTGAATTCTCATAGGAGCACTGGTCCCTAGTGCCAAAAAGATTGGGGACCACTGCCTTAAGGTACTTGTTTTAGGTACCTTTTAGAAATGAGAAGAGCAATAATTAACACGTGTTTTAATTGCACAAGGTCTGAGAGCTGGTAAGTAACCAAGGCAAGAATGGAAACAAAAAATAATGACAGCAGGTTGTCTGTTCCAGCTTCAACATTTACTTGCTGCACAAACTCTGTGGGCCTCAGTTTAGCCATCATGGTGGTACTTATACCTAAGAATATTGTTTTGAAGATTAAAGAGACAATGCATAAAGGTGCTGAGCAGAGTTTCTGGCACAATATAACCCAATATAAAGTAGCTGACATTATTTTTGGTATTACTACTACGACTACTACTACTAGTACTATGTTATTCTTTATCATCGATATGATCATCATCTTGATGTATCAAGGTCTATAATAGATGATCTTTCCATTACACTATATTATTTTAACTGAACATGCATATCTATTTTATTTTTATGTAGCAAGAATGATACAACAAATTGGAAAATTTGATGGTGAACTCACAGCGATGGTTGTTGGACCAAGTATGCAATGTTTGCTTTCCTTCTCTTGCTATGTGCAACTTACATTTCCTCTGTGTAACATAACCTATTAAAATCATCTTATTTTTAGTGTAAAAATCAAAATATGTAATTTTCAAATAACATCTTAGTTGTACTGATAAGATTTTTTGAGCTTTAAAATAAGTTATTTAATTTTTCCATAAGTCTATGAAATAAGTAAAAAACTATTACCCTTCTTAACTTTTTATTATGTGAGTTTTTAGACATATACAAAAGTAGACAGCATAGTACAATAAACCTCCATATACTCACCACCCAGCTCTAGCAATTATTAACTCAGGGCCAGTCTTGTTTCATCTATATTGCACCAAGCTCAATCCACTCACAAATCTAGCTTTGTATTATTCTGCAGTAGGTCTTAGATAATCCTTCTTTTAATGTTTGAGACACTGAGTTAATGAGTTATCTTAGGTAACATAGCTAATAAATGACAAAGTTATTGCTTGAAAATAAATCTCTAAATATTTCTGTTTCATTATCATTCTATTAGAGGTATCATATTTTTGATACATGTAATTTGCAGTGAATCAACTATATACTTGACTAAACAATTAAAATATTTGAGTGTTTGATTATATGTATAAATAAGGATCACCTCACACTCCCACTTAAGTAGATAAGCTGATAATTGACAAACATGGATTTATAGAAAAATAAGTAATATAAAATAATACAGCTGCATATAAACTAGATTGTAAAATTAACAGGAAAAATAAGTCGTAAATAGGGATTTTTTAGTTTGTGTGTATATATGGCTTATGTGTCAGCATAAAGAAAAGGCCAGAAAGCTATACACCAAAATGCTAATTATGCTTTCCAATTAGTGCTCAAATTTTCATAACATTCTTAGATTTTCATAGTAGCATACTGATAACAGAGCTATCCCTATATTCTTACTGTCTGGGTTTGAATCCTCACTTTGCCATTTGCTAACTGTTTGAACTAAAAAAAAAATTAGTTAACTTACTTGTATATTTACTTCTTCATTTTTAACATGGAAATAATAGTGATATTTACTTTACAGGTTATTTAGAAGATTAAGTAAGTGAATCTAAGTAAATTATTCAAATTTATGCATGTTAGATGATATTACTTCTCCTACTATACTGGACTGTACTTACTTTAGTAATAAGAAAACAATAATTTTTTAAGAAGCTGAAAATGAAGAGAATAAAGTTGAAGATATTTTGAAATTTTTAATTTTTACTTTATTAGTTGACAGTATCCTGAAATTGTTCAAATCACTTCCAATAAACTTGTCAGGAATAAGAAATGTAAAAGCCTACCTATCCCAATTCAGAGCTTACTTGTGAGGTGGTTTATCAACACTGCAGAATGAAGTTTCATTTTTTTTCCAGAATTCCCTCCTTTTGATTAAAAAAAAAAGGACTGTAAAAGGTGATGTGATAATTCTTCTTTATGCTGGTAGTCTATAGACATTCATAAATACAAAATAAATTCCTGTAAAATGAAGTAGAAATTAATCTTTATAGAAATACTATAGCTAAATATATTTTCTAGCAGTGTATTTTTAAATAAACTTCATGTATACTAGTAATGTTAAATTGTACTCATTTGAATGCTTCTAAAGATTTCTCTTCAGAAGTTAATAACTTTTCTAAAATAAGTTAAATCATGCAATTTGATGAATATAAATTACAGCAATTTTACCACTGCTAAAATAGTTTCTGAGTATTACAAGAAGAGTTCACTTGGCTACTGTCTTCATGCTGAATACTTGCTCTGATGTGGTTAAAATAATAAAGTGACAAATTGATACATTTGATTATACACTACTTTTTAAAAAGAGTGCTTAATTCTTACTAAAAATTACAAATTATAAAATTAATAAAAAGATAGCTATGGTGAAATACATTTCAGGCAAACTGCCATTTCTCTTTGTTAAATTGACCTGCTGAGTCTAGCAGAAATGTCTCAAAGGTTTTCTCTTGATGAGCCAGGGCTAAAGGGATACATAGAGCCAGCAGTCAGGCATCTAGTGAGGCTTCAGTGATTAGTTTTTCTTTTGTGGTGCAAATTGCAGTGCCTATAGCAATACTTCTTGTTCTTTGCATAGAAATTATACCTTTTAATTTAACATCAATAAAAATCATATAGTTAATATTAGATACCAGAAAAGTATCAATAATCATAAAGCAGGTAATATTTAATGAGCATGGGTAATTGCCAAATGTGAAAATGTGATTCTCAACAGTTTACATGTATCATTTTATTAGTTGTCATATTTATTCTCTGACATAGGCAGCATTAGTGTGCCCATTTTACAGATGAAGGAACTGTGGCTCAGAGAAGTCAATAGCATCTCGGGTATACAAATATATTCACTAACTATAATAATTATGCTTATGTTATAAATATAATATTCAGTAAAACAGGTGTACCACAGGCATTTTTTGGCTATAAAATGAACAATAAATTGCAATACTTAAAGACAAATAATATGGACCTGGAAAGACTTGGCTAAGTCTCATATTGGCCACTTACTAAGAGAGTTTGGACATTTTAGCCAATAAATTTCACATTTAGAGAATATTTTATCAGGTTTCTTAAAGGGATATTCTGAGATAGGATTCTATGTAAAAGTGATATAACAGGACACATTTCTAGGAAACAATGGTAAGGGAGTACAAAAGTGGGACTGGGAAAAAAAAGAGTCCAACCCTGTTTGTGGCACAAAAGTTCCAGATGACCCTGTAGGTCACACTTCTGAATTTCTTAATTTGAGGCTAAAACATTCAAGTATTTATGTCTTTGCAACCAGCAGTCATTAAGGGTTTTCCACACACAGGGACATAAATTCTGATCTCCCTTTGCACAGATCAGTGGGCTCTGGCAGTCAGAGGGCAGCCCTCCAACAAACAGATGCAGGTGCTGGCTGTTGGGAGTGAAAGCACCCCAGGAAAATATCAAACAGATGTGAAAAGATAAAAGTGGAGCAATAATATCATCACCTACAGACTTATTTCTTCATTTGAGAATAAAAATAATATCGAGAGCTGTCATGAGTATGAAATGGGTGATTGTGTGCATAGCACTTAGCTGGGGCACTGAAAGGCAGCAACGCTCAGTTGATGATAACAATTATATATGGTGCTCTGTTGTTGGGAGGATGGGAAGTAATATGGTGAGGGACTAATATAGTGCACAGCACATGAAAAGTTAAACACTGCATCATCAATTGTTTTATATTGCTGTCACTAGTGCTGTTGGTGGTACAAAACCTAAATTCGGGTATCACTGCTATATTTAACTCCAAAGCCTATGAAATGCTTGGATACCTAGCACCATTTGTGGAGGTTGAGGATGCTAACTCAGGATTAGAGCAGCACAGAAGAGGCATTATTCTTACCAATTCTACTGCTACAGTAGTGCTAGGCAAGAATCTCAAAAGACAGAAACAAATGGCAGTATTAAATGTGAGATGCTATAATTATTATAACACTAGTAAGAATAATGGCAACAGAAAGGATGTTTCTGACTTCCTTCACAATCCCTTAGCTACTGATATTCCTTTCAAAGTTGTTGATGTGAGCAGTCAGTGTCTTCTGCTACCATGAATGTGAGCACCTGTTCTAAACATCTTTAGATAAGTACAATCAACTTCAAGAAAAGCAGCTAAGAAGGGTAAACAAAGCAAGCTTTGTTGGGTCTCAACAACCTTGCTGCACCTCCTCACCCTTGGATGAAAATTTAGACTTGCATGAAAACGAATGGAGAAGCATATATTACCTAAATGTTAACATTAGGGGAGGAGAATGAGAGAATCTTAAATCTTTATGGAACCCTATCTTGTTTGACTTGCTCCAGTCAAACAAGTACAATAGTAATACAATTATTATACTTTTTTTTAAGCTAGAAAAATGTATAAAAGAAAAAAAATGAGGTTAATTTAGAACAGATAAAACAGCAGAAAAGAGGCTGGACTCCTTAAAACAATATTTTGATTATGTCAGAAATAAAAAAAGTACTCTCTCTATTCACCCAAATTAGGTGTATACAAGGAATAGCTAAGAAAGTGCTACAATGACTCTCATTTCCTCAGTGGTAAGAGTGGGTTTAGGGGCTGCTCCGGGTCTCTAGCTATACATTAGTTTAAGGACCAACTAATGAAACTAATGCCTCCTTCTTTTGTCTCTAAAGGTGAGGGGTGTGATCAGAGTTCAGTGACAAAGTAACAATCATCAGTGGGGTTACCTCGGCTGTCCTTTTGTAGTTTAAGTCTCCTGTAGGCACTGTTATATAGTCAGGCCATGAAACAATACTGCTCCTTCTAAGGTTACCTCTCTATTATCTACACTTCCATAAGCACAAGCTACAGGAGGTAGCAATGTGAGTCCTCACTTCATGGTTACTTCCAGTAGAGGTAGTTCTTGGACATCACTTGAAATCCAATAAGGAGACTCTTATTAATAGATATTACAGATATTACAGAGATACTCACCAACAGGACAATGTTGTTGTTTATGAGTTAGTATGGTTTTACTTTTCCTCCTCTCTTTTATTAGGGATATACTGAGTTTTCATTACTGTGAGGATATCAATATTTCTAGTCTCAAGAAATAAAATTTTTTGAGGTTAGAAATTCTGTATAATTAATTTTCTCTGCCATCTTAAAAGGGTAGCTGTTAATTTGGCACTGTCAGACTGCACTGATCTTTTCCTATATGTTCAAGAGAGCTGCTTAAACAGCCCTAGCCTGTGACCATATGTGCTATTGTGAACACAAATCCATGTGTGTACCTGCAAACACACAAAATGTTAAACACAATGTTAAATTCAGATTGTTAAAGTACTTTAACTTATTCAACAGAGAAAAGGAAGCAGAAGGATTTTCCCTATGATTTCATTAAAGTTTTCTTTAAGATGCATACCACATATGGACACATTGCAATGTTCCTTCAGGGTTGTGAATACGTTCAATATGGAAGTTAAGTAACTGTTAGAAAATGATTTTTTTTTGAAGACAGAGATGTGTAAATGTGTATAGCATTCACATTTTGCAAAAGTTGTAACTATTATTTGAAAAAAGACTTGACTTTCACTAACAAGTTTTATCCTTCTTATGACTATAATGATCTTTAATCTGATAATGGCACTGGGCAGTTCATAAAGTTTCTTGAGCAAGATGATGCAAGGTGGCTTCACTGAGTTTTTAGATAGTAAAAGCCACAAGCAAAAGTTCCTAGATCCTATATTTGTCTCTTCACCTATATTTAAAATAACACACCCACAATACACACACCCACATACACACACATTTTTGTACTTGAATTCAAATAGAGGTATGACCTGCCCTTTCTTTTAGTAACTATAAATGTGTGGCTACTATATTCTCCAGAAAACAAAGGTGTTCTTGGTCATCTGTTTTAAGGTCATATTAATTAATGTCATTTTTAAAATTAAAAAAAAAATCCACAGATTTTGAAATTGCAGCATCAGGGGGAAAAGAATATATTCAAATAAATATTCTAGACAAAATTTTCTAGAAATAATTTCCAATGACTCTATCACATTCAAACATAAAAAAGAATTAGAAAATGACTTTAATAACATTTTTGGGCCTTTAAAGTAAACCAGTAAAATGTAAACATATTCTGTACATTCCCTTTAAATATGTGTTGGTTCTCCTTTATTTTAGAGCACACAAAGGAAACAATATGAGTTTTAAAATATATATATTTGTGCGTATGTTAAATGTTATCTTTCTGATGAAAAGAGTCACTCTCAAGGTATTCTTATTAGATGAGTTCCTAGGTGTATTTTGAAGAAATAACAGGTTCTTGAGGATGTCTCTTTAGTTATTTCAATTGAGAGCAAGGGAATATATAAGAAGAAAGATATTAGTGGAGTGTATTGCTATATTTTTTATTTGTTTTAATTTATGTTTCTCTATTGTTTGTGCATAGAAAAATATCTTTTTGGAATTATTTTATTAAATAATATTTTATAACTATTTAACCACTGTTAAGGAACACAGTAAAATATTATTTTAGACCAAATCTTATATAGCCTCCACATGCAATACAAACATTCCACTACTGATTATAATATACAAGGGTACTCAGGTTTAACGTAGTATGGAGATTGTTGGACTATAAGCCATAAATCCTTTATAAAAATCTCAAAAATCTTAGCTATAATGTTGATTAGGCAAAATAAAAAGAGGAGCTCTTAAATAAAGGAGCTAAAATATTTTATGATTCACATTACTGCAATGAAGGGTGTGTATTTTAAATTAAATCCTCAATGATTTGATAGTTTGTTTTTGGAACTTTATGAACAAGACTATCTTAAGGAATTTAGAGCTTTCTTCCCAAGACCAAAGCAACAGTGCATGAAATCAAACTCAAAAAGAGCCACCATTCTGTGTGACTTCTTGGCTGACACAATTTAGATATTTATAGCTTTATGAATGGGCCACTGGAGAAGAACTTGAAGCTTTCTCTAGCCAGGAAGGATTAATGAACGTGTGCACCTGGTAATTACACCACTCCATCTTCCTGAAAGCCCTCACACTGCCTCCATGGCAGAAACTATAATGAAAATGCATTGAGAAATATCAATCTGCAATTCTACAATTTAATCTAAATAATAAAACTTGGTATCTTTTCTCCCCACACATTCCAGATGTGATAACATTGACAGCATTTAAATTTAAAACACAGAAGCTGAATGTTAGCCTATTATTGAGCACGTCTCAGTTTCAAATTAAACCTCATGAGAGAAAAGGTTATAAATATAGCAAAAATAATTTACAACATTTGAATGTACAACAGAGAGCCCATAACTGTTTCCTTTTTATTAAAACACAGCATACATTGTAAATAATGCATTTACTTCAAGACAGAGGCATTTGCAGTGATTAAATCATAACCTAAGTGAATAAAGGTAAAATTTAGAAGTGTAAAATCTTCCAAACCCAGTTACTTGTTTTCGTTATCTTTTCTAAACTATTACTGGAAGTAAAATCTCCCTTAATAACTTTTTCAACTATAAATAAAAGATAAATCATCCAAGTTTATCATCTAACCATGTTAATTGGAAAAGTACTTGAAATAAAAAAGGTATACAATGTCATAGTGTCCAACTGAAATGATTAGTTACAAAAAAATGTACATCTTAAAACTTGAACAAATCAAACTTCTGAAAACAGTATTTTTGCTCAAATAAAACACAATATAAAGATTCAACCTAGTGTTTTTTAATGCTGTGGCACACAAAAAATTGATGTTCTAAGAAAGGCAGAATATATATATATATATATAAAGTGAGAAGGCAGGGTTCAAAAAAATCAAGGTGCTCCAAAAAAGCAGATTTTTATAATAAAGTTTGATGCTACTCATACTGAATTTTAATGACTGCTTTCATAAAGCGAAAAGAGAAATTTTAATGTAAGCACTAGTACTAAAAGTTAATTGCTGCCGTAATGCACAGGCACCAAGATTCCCTTAGCCGGAGTCTCATAAAAATCCCTTTAAAAGCAGAAGAGGGCACAAGCATCAAAAAAAAAAAAAAAAAAAGAATCGCCAGTTACTGTTAATCTCTATTGATCCCCATTGGAGTATAGAAGAAGGAAATGCTCCAGGAGAGGGGAATGAATATGGTTTGTCCCCTAGAGGAGCCAAACAAATTGGCTGTAAGAAGACTTCAAGAGCTGGGCGACCAGAGCTGCTCAAAGAACCTTACATTTGGGTTCTTTGCCCTCACTGCTGAATTTTTGTAATTTCCCTTACCATGATGTGGTTTAACTTGAGAGCAGAGAAATAATGGAAAGATGTAATTTTGGATGCTTTGTTCCCCAGCTCTTTATTCTCCCTCTAACTAGCTAGTGCAATCTCACTTAATCCGGACCTCAGCATTCCAAGTACAAAAGCATCTCCTCCCACTTACTGCTCACACACTCCTGCATTAGAATAGAAGACTTACATAGAGGCAGCAGACCCATAGAAGAGCACTTTCCTTTCAACAGATGTCTTCCGGCTTTTAAGCACGCACGCGCATGCACGCGCATACACACACACACACACACACACACACACACTATTGCCTACCTTAATAAGGTGTGCAGAAAAACCTCTTACGTTCCCCACGAATGGTTTTAGTTCAGAGCAGCCAGCAATGCCTCTGCACAAAGCTTTGCCATTGCTAGTGTGAAGAGAAAGAGCTTCTGGGATGCTGAATGGCACATCAGCCAACTTTGTGTGTAGCAAAGGCTCTAAAGAAAACCTGGGCTGAAGCTCTGCTGGATTATGGATTGGACTCAATTCCACTCCATGCACAGCGTGCATTCCCCAATGGAGATTGTTTCTGGAAGCACTTAGAGCATGTTTGCCTAGACAAAGACAGGCCCTTTTTTCTTTCCATAACAATTTTTAAATCACTGTGGTAAACTACAGACCTGTTACCTTGAGGTAGATCATTCATTGTGAGCCACATGAGAGGTGTCAAGGGTCTCATTTGAAACTGTAGCTCCAGCATCTAGAGCATAATCGACACTCGATAAACATTTGGCTAAATATTGAATGTTGAATTGATAATAAGTTCAAATTAAAAGTTTGCTGAATTATTTATGCTGAGTAATAAAAGTAAAAATGATTTAAGTGAATCATTGATGTATTTAAAAGTGTGTCAAAAACCATATGTATTATTTGCTTATTGTCCCAGCAGTTTCTAGTATCTTTAGTTCATTATAATGGTCCACTCATCAAGGGATGAAGAGCAGACTTTATTCTAAGTCATATTTAACTTATATTTAATTAATATAAGCTATACATGTACATGCATACACTTACTAATGGAGTTGTTTATCAAAGCCTTATATTAAACTTGCATAATGGGTTAAATAAAGGAATATCATTTCTAGAGAGAGTTTTACTTCTACTACAGCAATCTCTCAATAACCCTAAGTTCACAGGTACATTCTTTCCCATGTTACAGTCCTCCAATAAAACCCACATTGGTGAGAAGCCCTCAGGTTAATTCCTGAAGCCAGAGGGAAAGGTTCTAAAGTGCCAGGCATCACAGGGTTTTTGCACAGACACACACCTGGAAGCAGTCTCTGGTAAGTACCTGTCTATAGACACAGGTGTGTGCATGTTGGGACAGTTGAGAAACAAACCTAATTTGGTGGATGATATCCCTGATGTGGTGGGCTTTATTGTGCTGTTTATGACAAAAGCTACACATTGTGATGAGCTTGTTTAATAAACAGAGTAATTAAGTACACCTAATACAAAATGAGAAGTTAATAACCTAAGTGGTGCTGAAGTGTTTATGTACCACAAGTGACTAGTGTACTCTTTAGTGCCTATTACTCCACCTCTAAATATACCCTGAAGAAATCCTCAGCTTATGTACACACTTCTCCCAGTTCTGAGTCTTGATGCTATGCATATTCTCAGGAAAACCTACTTACACCTGTAGCCTCACTGCATATATCTACACTCATAACAGGCGCTCAATAAATACTTGTCAAATGACCAGATAAATGATAAATGAAGAAAAAACACACTTGATATTTATACCTTCAAGACAGCTATAATAAGCATATGATTTTACAAGAGGTGCTACTTGGATTGTCTATCTTTTCAATCACATTTTCTTCTCTAAAATATCATCGGCAGTTGCCTTATGGACAGATTAAATTTGATAGAGCCTGATACTTGTGGTGCTATTTCAGTGCCATCTATGTAATGCTGGAAATAGTTATCCAGCTTGGCAGATGCACATGTATGCAGTTTTGATCCTCCTCCTGATTCCCTAGCTATAGATTTTACAATAGAAGAAAAAAATGGAGGCCTTTTATTTATAAATAATCAATATAATATGTAAATAGACATCCTTTCACTTTGAGCAGCTCACAGCCAGCCAGCTCGCAAATGAAAGTGGATTAGCCCTTTCTTGGCTAATGGCATGGTCTGTATCACAGAGGTTATCAGAGACTCCTTTGCAGAATGCAAATCAAACATCTTGAATGACAAAAGGATCAAAGCACACCTAAGCATTGTTCAGACCTGCTCTTCATATTTTTATGCTTCAGGAAACTTGAGAGGAAAGAGAAATTAGAATTGAAAAGAAATATGCTTTCCAAAGTGTATATCATTATTTAGATTTTTGAGTGTATTTATCACTCTTGGATTACTATGTTGCATCTCATGCTGGGGCAGTAGCTGAGATATGTGTGGTGTAGGCAAAACACTTGAGAGTTCTGGCTCAGTTCCCCACAAGCTGTTTGACCCTGTACAAGTTATTTAAACTTTCTGCCTTCCACTTTTACATCTGAGAATGAGACTAATAATACCTCATCAGGAGGTGAGGATTAAATAGATATTAGAGCACTATGCCTCAAACTTTAATGTAATACAAATTGCCTAGGGATATTCTTAATAATGCAAAGTCTGCATAATTAGTCACTAGGTCTGGGGTGGCTACTGAGAATCTGAATTTCTAATTGGCTCTTAAGTAGAACTGATGCTGCTGGTCTGTGGATCCCACAGTGAGTAGCAAATATCAATGGAAAATACTTATTCTTCCAAATAATGGTGAGTGTGTATCCCGTTGCCATTTTTATTTACTGCATGCCTTTCCTCAGTATCTACTCAACCAACAATTATCAGATGCTTATTCTATGGCAGACGCTGGTGCAGTACATAGAGATTTCAGAAATGATAAAAACACTGTCCCATCCTCAGGAAGCTTTTAATCTGTTGGAGAACAAAACTCATCTGCTACCAGAAACAGCTTGGACACTGACAATCAAAGTGACCTATCCCTTATATTCACACAGCTGACTGCCTACATTAACATGACTTACCATTTCATTGTCTTCATTAATGAGACTTTCCTATTTCAGGACTCTTGTACAGGCAAATAACTTGACTATTCATTACAGCAACTTCCCCCAAAGTCCCATCAACTCTTTGATAGAAAATATCAAGAGAGAGTTCATACCCTAATACTTTCTAAACCTCTTGTCTCAAAATCCTTTCTGTACTGGTTCCACCAAACCTAAGTTGTAATGTCATGATTTCTATCCAATTCTGACTGTGCCCCCACACCGAAACACCCATCTTGAACCAAACTGCAAATCCTCAATAAAATCCAACCTCATCTTTCTTCCTACAAAACACTCCAAAGCTCTGTCAAGGTGTTAAGAAATAAACTCAACTCTATCTTATGAATGAGTTGTATTGGTGATAACAGGAGAGCTGGTGATGCACATATGCAAGAAACACACATGTGGATCAAATGCATGTTACAAGGAAATAAGCATTGGTGTCAAGGGGTAGATTCAGAGACTTTAGTCCCTCTTTTGGTCATCCCAAATAAATATATAAGTATAATCCAAACCTATGTTCATAACAAGTCCCCTAGCCTCTTTCATCTTGCCCAGGCATTTTGATGGTATCACTCATACTGCCACTGACTGCGATAAAGTATATGATAGGTTTATGCCCCAAAACTAAACTAGAAGCACATGAACATGATATTAACCCAGATCATGGGACAAGAGAAAATCTTTTGGTGGGTGTGATGCCTGAGCTAAAACTTGAGGAAGGGAAATTTGCAATTGGAGCAAAAGCCCATTTGGGGGCAATAGTGAGACCTGGGGTCCAATTGTTGAAAAAACAGGCTTTCATGTCATGTTAAGCAGCTTATGCCATAAGTGTGGTCTGCAGACCTGGGTATTTGTTGGAAATGCAGAATCTCAGACCCCACCCCAGACCTACTGAATGAGAATCTGCTTATTAAAAGGCTCCCTGTGTGATTTTTATACACATAAAAATCTGAGAAGTATTGCTCAAAATAATATTATGGAGACTATGGGAAACTATTGAGTGATTTTAAGCAGGAAAGTGGCATGATTGAATTTGCATTTCAGAAAAAAGATTTGCTCTGTGTCCATTTATTCTTTCAATATCTATATGCCCAGGCATTGACCTAGGAGCTGGAAATTCAATACTGCTTAGGGCAGATGAGATGAATCACCCCATTCAAGATTCACTCAGCAAACATTTATTACGTAACAACTTTGATTTGGCCTCTCAAGCTTGATTTTAAAACAATCCTATACTGATCATTATGTTTTTAATGCAGTCAAGTTTTGTTGACCAAGACAAATAATTGTTGAGAATCTCCTAACCTGCTTTACTCAGAATTACTTTACACTATCAGGCTGGTGACTCAAATATGAAAGGTTTTGTTGATACACTTTTATAGAATTTTTATTGCAATGATATTTGCTGTATTGGAACTTGACCAATGGTACAAGTTGTACTACAAGATACCAATCAATATTGGTTTTTAAAATGAATAATATAAGATGTACAACTTGCAAATTTAAACTTTAATATTAGAGATGATAAGATCGGTACTATTTTTTGCTAACATATGCAGAGGATTGTCCTTTGGTGACTGAAAAGGAAAACAATAAATTCTAAGTATGTGGAATCTCTGTCTTTTTAATAAAAGTCTATGCCTTATCAGAACTCATACAGACTTAATGTTAAGAGCTCTGCAAATCTAGTGAGCCTGTTTCATGCATGTTTTATTCTCGCTTCCTATGTGCATACATAGTGAAGGTCAGTGGGCAATGAGATTTCAGTTTTACTTTAGCTGTTCTGTATTGCTTTGACTGCTTGTGATATACTAGGCTGGGATCATTATAGAAAAAAGTGACCACTGTGTCTAAATATAAAACCATCATGTCCCTGACTCTGTTCCTTTGTAGCTGCAAAAACACTAAATTTAGTTCAGGAGTCTGACTTCCAAATGGCTGGATGTCACTCCAAGACCCTTTAATGGTATTCTCAGAGCCTCATATAATTTGGGAGAGACCCTATACTATGGGCTCTGGAAGATTTCCTGAAGAAACAGAGATTCAGGAGGACTTCCTCAGGAGACGCCAACCTTGTGCTGAGGTGGAACTGGGCTGTGCCATTCAGCCTTTTTTGCTGGTATGTGACTCCTTCCACCACAGGACATTATGTCTAGGAAGCCCACATTACTCATTTGGATGATAGGATGTTCTAATGGGAGAATTGTGGCTCTAGAAGAACCAGACAAAGGTTCAAATCCCACCTTCAATACTCATCAGTTGTGGAACTTGTTTTTTTGTTTTTTGTTTTTAAATAGGTTCCTTCATTTACATAATAGCAATGCTAATAATAACAACATTTGCTTTGCAGAGTTGTTTGGAAGATTAGATACAATAAAATGTATACAGTACCTGGTTCTTACTTGTCTCTCAATAAATATTAGTTTCTTTCAGGTTATTAAAAACCCCTATAAAAGTACAAGTTTACTTGTCATAATAGTCATTAATATTTTCGAACAGATGAATTAATCAAATTAAGAATCCCATTATATTTTCTCAAGTACATAAAAGGCAAGCCAAAAAGAAAAGAGAGGATTATGAAGATAAGACAGAAAGTGGGTCCCAATTCTCAGAACTATTGAATGTTAGAACTGAAGGTGTCATCAAAACATTCATTTAAAGATTAGGACACTGAGGCCAAGTGAAATAAATAACTTGCCAAGGTCATAGAGTTAGAACATTACCAAGTCAGGATTAAAAACCCAATTGAATGAGAACCTTCAAAAAGAAATATAAAATGTAAAAAAGAGAGATCAGCAAGGAAATGGAGAAGAACTTTAGTCCATGGCATGGGGTTGTGATCCCATTGCCTCTATTCTCATAACAGGAGACATTACTCAATGCAAATCAGTGATATTCTTCAGCTTCCACATGGAAGTGTGGGATTGTGACCAGGGTTTTCTGCCATTAAGAATTCAAGCTCCCCTACAATCATGAACATGGAGAAAGAGTGGTGCATCTGAATATTCTTCCTATATCCAAACTCTTAGACACATGCCTTTGACATACTGATCAATGAAGCTGGATCACCAGAAACAGCACAGTCCAGTGACAGCTTTTATACTACAGTTCCAAATCATTTTAAAGACTGCCATGTATATGAAGCAACAAGTACTGTCACGAAGATCCTGCCTAAACAGCCATGTACTCTAAGGGAGTATGCTTTTGAATAGTATTCCCAAACAGATGACTCTAAAACATGTATCTCCAATCCATATTTCTTCCCTGAATCCCAGACTTATGTCCAATGACACTTGTTTTTTTTTTCTTTTTTTACTTTAATGTATGTCTAACCAGCTTTCAAACAAGTACAAAAACAAACTCTTGCTTCTACTTCCACCCCTCTATCATCTTAACTTGATCCTTCTATCATTTTCTCCCTTCTCTCTACTCGGTCCAACTTACAGTCATCATGGACTCCTCTCTTTCATACCTCACATTACATTTATCAGAAAAACCTGGCAGTGCTACCTTCCAAAGATATCTAGAGTTCATCTACTTTTCATTACCTCCACTACAAACATCCTGGTTTAAAACTACCACTATTTTTCACTTGAATTATTGTAATACACCTCCCCTCCCCACTTCCTCATTAGCTGTCTGTTCTCCACTTAGCAGCTAGAGTGATCTATCAAGGCCTGAGTCAATTTGTCTCATTTCTTTCCCTAAATGATGATTCCACTTATATAAATTTGTGGAAGAGACAAAATTATATAGATGGAAAACTGATTAGTGTTTGCCAGGGGTAAGGGATTGGGATGAGGTATCTGGATGGATGTGACTATAAAGGATTGGATAGGTCCTCTGTGATGATGGAACCATTCTATATCATGATAGTGATGGTGGCAGTTACATGATTCTATACATGATATAAAGTTACATAGAATACACACTAATGAGTACATGTAAAAGCTGAAGAGATGTGAATAAGGCCTGTAAACTGCACCAATGTCAATTTATTTTCAGGTTTTGATATCGCATATTGTTATGTAAGATGTAACTACTAAGGGAAGCTGAGTGACCTCTCTATTTTTCCAACATCCTATGAGTCTAATTTATTTCAAAATAAAAAGATTTAAAAAAAAAGCACATACACATGCTATTCCTTAAGACTTTGCATTTGCTGTTTCCTCATAGAGGTCTTCCCAGTCTGCTATCTATAAAACAGCAATTTCCTGTTATATTTTCTCTATCCCCCTTAGTTGCTTTAGCTTTTTTGTTAATACTAACATTTGGCATGTTACCAATTTATTTCACACTTTTTTTTAACTTCCCCATAATATATGAGATCCTTAAATAGAGGAGCTTTGTCTGTTTTTTTATGTTATCTCTATACCTAAACCAGTACCTCGCCTACAGTAGATAGTAAATAAATATTTGATAAGTGAATAAATCAGTGGACAGGTAAAACTACCAGAAGGAACAATCATAAAGAATGGTTTAACAGGAAAATCTTGGTCTTCATTTTCTACTCTAACAAAATTACTCACATTCCTTGACACTACTTAAAAAATACCTGGAAAAAGAAAAAGAAAACGTTCTCACTGCTTCCACAATACAAACAAACACAAATAGCATTATTAGCAGCAGCTGTTTTTCTTTTTCTAATGCTCTTGAGTGTTACCATGTTGAATTGTATTATGGATAGAACACAGCACACATGTATAAAAATAAGTAACTTCCCTGGGAAGAATCGATACAGGCAGTCCCCAGCTTACAAAAAGGTTGCGTTCCGTACATTTAAAAGGTAGCTGTTTAATGATCTGCTAGATGGTCTCTAACCTTTCTGGCTGGGTTCACTTCACTCCTACCTGCTCATTCAGGCATACCCTATTCCTTGGAATCAAGCCTGTTTCTTACCAGAGGAATCCAATGTGGTCAAATTTCATAGGTTAGTCTGCAAAATAATACTGCATCTATAAATGAGCTGAAATATTATATAAATAATGCTGGTCTGATTCTGCATGCTGGGAGAAGTTCAAGTGTTTAAATTTGAAGGGAGTTTAACACCTTTACACAGGAAAAGCAATGCCCTGTGTGGATGAAAGTGTGGGCAGTAAAACCTAGCACACCGTGGAATCAAACTCTCACTCTGACATTTACTGCCTTTGTGACCTTGGTCCAGTTTCTTAACCTCTTGAAGCCTTAGTTTCCTCAACTGTAACTTGGAAATAATAATAAAGGCTACCTTCCAGGATTGTTTTAAGTATTAAAGGAGATAAGTATTTAGCACATAGCTATAGTTCCAAAACATTATATCCTATTGTGGCTCTTTTAATTAATCTGAGCTCTGTAAGTTATGAATGATGTTTTATACATCTTGATAACCCAACAGCCTAAGAGCCCCTGGTATGCTGTTAGTGTTCAGTCTATGTCTGGTAAGTGAATATTAAGTAAATATATTGATTCAAAATTGGAGAGATATTTATTAAAGGACAGGTAAGAGGCCTTTAATAGCTGAGAATCTATCCCTCTAAGATGTTTGCTTTTCACCTTCTCCCTTTTCTCTTCTCATTCTTCAATCACAGGATTGCTAAAAGATCTCTCATCTCCTTCCCCTCCTCATTCACTAGTAGAAGGAGCATTAGTGAAATTTAAAAATATAACTCGTCTTGCATATTTTTCTTTTGGTTGAAATTTTTGATTCAATATTTAGTAAAAAGACATTTTATTAAACATATTTTCATTAAAGGGGGGGATAACTCATTTGTACAAGCATGGGCTGCCCACCATAGCACTGTCTGACTTTAGTTAGTGGGTCCTACCTGCAGGCTGGTGCCTGCATCACTGAAGATCCTGCTGGCCCAATAATGAAGATATGAAGAGCCCTACAAAAGTTGTTCATTAGCATGATCTCCTGGTCTACTCTGACGAACCACTTCTCTCTAGGAGCCATTGGCTCATTTCCAGCCAAGATGCCTTTCCTGATTCCCAGGCTCTCGAGCTAGATTGCTGATGCCTGCTATAAATCCTCCCCAACCCTAGATTAACACAACATTTTTCTCTCTTAAATTTTGGGCAATAATCCTACCTATTTGTGCCCTACCTCCTCCAGCCCCATATACACTGATATCTTGTTTTTAGCCCTAGCAATGGATTCTTATCCTCCTCCTCTAGCACTGAATGTTGAGAATCACAAACCTTCCCTTTGAAAGAGTTTAGGAAGTTTTAATAATTTCTGAAATAACTTTAACAGACTGACATCAAATCAAGCCTTGATCATTTACAGTTAAAAAACAAAACAAAACAAAAAACATGCAAACCTAAATTCCCTGAGGGAAAATAGAAAAGTATGGAAATGACTTTAAGAAAGTGGTTGAAATATATAACAAACTATTGCTTAATATTTAACCTAAATTTTCTCTGTGAGGCTCAAGCTGATTATTTTTCTACCTTTGATGGCTAGTGCAAATAATTGGTCCCTTTCCTCTTTATCATCTCCTTGAACTATTAAGTCTTCCCTTGATGTTTTCTCATGTGTGAACATGACAGTGCCATTTACCCTGGTCTTACAAATAACTTTCAAAAATTATCAGGCCCACATAAACTACACAAAATATACTTAGTCCTTGCCAGATTTCCCCATGCTGTAGCTCTTCTGACTGTATAACCTCACTCCTTTCTTTTTTTTAAACTCTGCTTTACCTAGCTCATGACCCATATAGACTTCCTATGCAAGATTCCCCCCTGCTTTGAGTTGATTGGCCTTGGTTATACTGGATGAATTTATCCTCCTTTAGCCCCTATATATGAATTGTGCAGAATGAAGTACACTTATACATACTCTAAAACATACTAAACTAGTGAACAAATTCATAACTGGTCATGGTACCAAGAATTACAGAATCTTTATCAAGGCAGTATAGACTATGAGATGACCATGTCTCTAAATGTGACATGAATTTTTTGAAAATGAAGGGTATGAATGAGCTCCAGTACAGTTCATAATTTTAGGGCCTTGTTTAGATACTCCTTCCTAAACAAGGGCAGTTAATTGATCTATATAAGCTTGTATCACAAATATTGCTCATCACCACATGTGCTTTGTATTATGGAATTGTCCCTTGAGGTCTGGAAGGACAAAGAGTTATTTTAGTCTCTCAATAAACAGCTTACCATGAGAACCAAAGAAAGGCAATAAAGGCGGTAGTTTTTTTTTTCTTAATTCGTTACCTACATGTCACTTCTATCTTGACTCTTTAACACCTTAAGTGCATGGGTTTCATAGCTTCATGGAACCAATTGGTTTCTTTATTAAATATTTTGATTTATCCTGGCTTATCTTCTATCTGTTAATAATCATGCTGTATGTTAATGAAACTCAGGGATTTCTAAGGCAACTTTGCTTAATTAATAATCATTATTTTAAAAAATGAACACTGGCCTCCTAGTAAGAGAATAAGCATACTGCACTATTTAACCATTAGCTGTTATAATTTTCTTGGAACCATTCTCATTCTTGCCACTGATTTCTGCAAGACATTTAGACTGGGATCAAGGACATAGACCCTGTACTCCATATGATGAGTCATATAGAGTTAAGGTCTTAACTGTGGTTTAGATAACAATATATTGCTCTAATCAAGCTGGCTTCCATCACCTTGGTTAAGTCAAACAACTATAACAGTTTCCTAAAATAATGACTAAGAAGTGTAAATTCATAACAGAGGTTTCTATGCATCCATATATAAGGTGATGCTGGTGAACCAAGAAAATATTGACAATCTGAAAACAAAATGCTGTAGGAGGTTTGGGTGACACTGGAAGTAAATTCTTAACAATAACTATAAATGTGGCCTCTCCATGTGTACATCTGTCCACAATCTCATGCCATCTGCTCCTTCTCTACAGTTGCCATGGAAGAGAAAGTTCCACTACTTCAGTTACCTAATTTTAATTTGGAGAAAAAAATGTGCATCATTTTCATTTTTAATTGAGATAAGAGTGTTATAATACTTATTCACACCATTTTTTTGTTTGTTTCCACTCATCTTTTTTTCCCTTAGAGAGGGTATATTTATTGTTTTTGACATCAATATAATGAAAACAAAGAAAAAAATTACATATTATCTTCTCAATTTTAAAAGAAACATAGGAAGGGAAAGTCATTAACCAAGAATTTAATTTCAATATGTGTAATAAGTTTTTAAATGATTTTCCCCACAATGTCTGCTTTAGCAAGTACTTCCTCTTTTTCCCTAGTTTCCATCTGAGAATTGGTAGTGGGTCATATCCACTGGTATGCATATTATAATTCTATTACACCTGTTACTTTTGATATATTTTCATATTCCCCCAAGAGAAAAAATAACGATGTGAGAACACCAAGGATGCTAGGATAATAAAATTAGAAATTTTATGTCTCCTATTTCTTGTGCTGGTAATTTCCCTGTTTGCTCTCAGATCCATTCCTCCTATGTCCCTTGCAACCTACATTTCCCCAGATTCTAATAAGTGGCTTCCTACTGGGTTTGGCCAATAAGAAAGACTGATGAGAGGTTGATAGGTGGAAGGAATAGAAAACACAAACATGTATTTCTATTTCTCTCTGCTTCTGGTGGTGACTCCAGCAGGGGTTACATATTTCTGGTGGTTCCAGTGCACACTGGAAAGAGTCTCCCTCCTTGGTTCCAACTCCCAACCAGCAGACTTTGTCCTGAATCCAGCTATAGCTCAGCTGGTTTGACTCATGAGCCATGGTAACACCCCTTACTCCCTTGTTCCTAAAACCCTAGAGGTAGTAGTTGCTTCCCAGAAATCCTAATCTCTGGGCTGCTTCACTATCCCTTGTCGGACTTTTTAACTGTGTCACATTTTTGTAATTAATATCTCATGTTAAATTTCTCATACCAGACCAGTGTTCTCAATCTCATCACAACTGATATTTTGATACAGATAATTATTTGCTGGGTGAGACTGTTCTGTACCTTGGACAGTGTTTACCAACATCTCTGTTTCTACTTATTAAATGCCAGTAACACTTCTGCTGTTGTGACAACCAAAAATGACTCCAGACATTGCCAACTATCTCCTGAGTGACAGAATCACCCGTAGTTGTCAACCACTATATTAAACTACAGCAGCAATTTTCCTTACTGAATCCTAACTGAAATACTCCATCAAACTGTATTTACACCTATTATTCTTTAAAATAAGATTAGAATAAGATCAAGTGGTGATTTACATCTATACCTACACATAAAACTAGTCATATTGGTAAACAGTCAAAGCTCATTTGATAAATACATAAATATAATAATATAACTATGAAACCTTAATCTTCTTTTTCTAAAATTAATAAATATTTTATAATGATCAGCTAATCTTTGATATATTTTCATTTGATTAACCATCATAGTGCCTTTGAAATACTTCATATGTTGTGATGACATATATCGAGGTTAGTAAAATTAAAACATAATCAGAGAAGCAAAGTTTTAGGGAAAAGAAATAACACAAAAGTAGTTTTTTTATTGCGACCATATGCTATGATAAGGCATTTTTTCTGGAGCACTAATGTCTTCTCAACAATAAATAAAAGTATCATATTCCTTATTTTGAACGTACTAATCATTCTTGTAATGCTTCTGTTCTAATTTTATTTTTATTGTCTTTGTCTAATGTTACTGGTGAGAATTAAAAGGATCATTAAGTCACACACTTATTCTCACTTGGTTGAAAGAGTATAGTGAGTTTCAGTGAAATTGCACTAAGAATTCTCTTTGTGAACTTTGTTGCATTTATAGAAAAGCAATAACCAATTTTAGCAAAAAGATGAAAAGGAAAGAAAATGCGAAGATAACTCATATTCAATAGTTACTATATAAGATATGTATAAATGGACAAATAAGTGTGTATATCTTTGCTTAAGATACATATACATAGATTTATATTTAAAATGTTTGTTATATATTTTTAAATTTATTTTTATCATTCATACATTTGATAATTACCTAATAATAATATAATCAAATGCTGTTTTAAGTATAATATTTATGTTATAGATGTTACTCCACCAAAATTAAAAGTGGCTAATTAAAGAAAATCTAATTCTTTTTAATGTCATGAAAAGCATTCTTCCTCCTTAAAATAGAGAATGACTTCATCAGTCTAATATGTCCATAACTCATATAAAGAAATATAGATGTGATGAGTAAAATAGACTTAATTTAGGAGGTTATTAAATATATTATTTATTATTCATTTCAGGGAATTGTGTGCTTTCCAAAACAAGACAAGTTAGAAAAAAAGAGCTGAATTTCCCAGAATAATTTGTAGACTTTGTTTGTTCTAAACACAATAATCTTTTACTAATCTGGAGAAGCTTTTAAAATAATTTTTCAGATCATTGTTCATAATAATATGAGAAAAAAGGCAATATATCACAGGTCATATGATGAAAATCATTCAGTTTTATAATGCATTTGGTTTTAAATTTTTATATCATTCATACTATATTGAAATATATAATTTAAGTAGACTATAATGAACATCACTTTTTTGAACCTATTGATTTCTGCATATGCCATGGACTGCCCTCCCTCTCCCTTCTCTAGCCAGTGAACTCTTCACAGCCAACTGAGTGTTCCCAGTACTTGGAAACTGTTCTCAAGTCCTACATCAGGATTATTTCCATTCCCTGTGCTCCCCCTCTTTATTTTTCATTACATAGTATTTCCATCTTGGATTTATAATTTATACTAAATTGTGATTTTTTTCTGTGTGCCTAACTTACATGTGATCTTACTGAAGTCAGAGACCATAAGTTACTCAACTGTGCATTTATGGGGCAAATACCTTACAAACTTTTTTGTATGTAGAGACTATTCAAATTATGTTTATGAAATTGAATTGAAATATTCTTAATTTACATGGAGAAATGAGATGAAACTTGAAGATTTGTCATGATTATTGCAAAACTGTGGATCAAAATAAATGTCACAATGTATCTTGAATACACTATTATTTGGAGACATTGAAATTATCTGAATAAGCATTTATTAGAGCACAGGATTTTGTTTTAAAGACATTAAATGTCCAAAAATATATTTTTTAATTCTGACCCAATTTCTTTCTTTTCCAGGATGAGACATGAGATGTGTGTGTGTTTCTGTGTGTATGTGTTTGTATATGTATATAGGTGCATGACATATTCACATTTTCAGTAATGTGCTTTCAGAGTACACTATTCTTATGACCTATTGACAACAACAAAAAAACTACTGGGAAAAAAAGATATTCCTTGTGAGCTCAGTAGTATCCCAGAAGAGGCAGGTCACATTCACACATAAAATAATAATCAAGTTTTCCTGAAAAATCATAGAGGTGTTTTTAGTAAAGCAACAGTTACTAAGCAAATAATCTTCTGCCTGCATGTTTCTGTTTCCTGCAAAATCGTTTTATATACCAATCGATTAAAATATTTTAATTCTAAGGGCATATTTTCTTCTAATACAATTCTGAATGTTTACCTGCATGTTTTAGGACATTGATTTTTTAAAAGAAAGATTGAAGACTTATCTTCTGTTATTTGATTAATGTGCCTTTAACATGTTGTTCAACTATTTTGTTTCATTTTTTTATGAAGTACCATAAGACACTATATGAGGATAAGGGAAGATACATGTTATAGCACTGCTTTGCATTCATATTTTCAAGGTGAATAGAAATAAAAACAAATAATACAGAGCTAAATACATTCATTGTTAATTGTTATAGAAAAAGTGGATAAGAGAAAAGGTTACAAGTCTATATTTAGATAAAAGATCTTTCTACACATTATGAAATTAGTAAGTTGATTAAGTACCATTAAAGTCATAAACAAAAAGGGACCCTACATAATTATGATGTACAATTCCCATGCCAGAAAAAAAAGACATCGCAAACATGTTATATTTTTTCTGTGAAAATGAAGTTGCCAGAGACTAAATAAGACAAGCTAACAGGTGTCCAACTGTGTTTCTAACCACTGTAATTGCAATGATTGGAACTTATCATTAACTACTCTTTAAACCTTTATCACTTATAACCAGAAAAGGAGAGAGAAAAAGGGAGAGATAAATCGTTTAGGTCTTGTAGCCCCTAATTACAAGCTTCCCTAAACAATTGATGCCTGTTGACAAATTGTTACTTCTAAACTACAGCCCTCAAGACAAAGGTGGCCCCCTGCCTCTCTCTGTAAATACAGTTTTATTAGAACACAGCCACACACCTTTAACATTGTTGATGATGGGCCTCCACATTACAGTGGTGGAATTGAGTTGGGGCAAAAGAGACCTCATAGTTTACAAAACCTAAATTATTTACTATCTGATCTTTTACAGAAAATGTTTAATAATCCCTGCTCTAAAGCAACGGTGCCTTTTGAAACTGTGGTAAATTGAAAACAAAACAAAGCTATGGCTCATATGCATCTTATCTTAAAAGTAAAACTTAAAAGTAAAATTACTTTTTCTCTTCCGTATTTTTTTTTTCTGGAAGGAATTTAGCTCCTAATTTCATGGAGCAACCAAAGCAGAAGCACACTAGTAAGTATGTAACTTGTCAAGGTTTGAATATACTTCATAGCAACAGGTAATATGTTAGGAACCTAGAAATATGTCTGCCAGCTACTTGTAAGGAGACTATTTGGACAGCCTCTTTTGAAACTTTGAAAATATTTATTTTCTATTCTGGAGGCACTTTAGTATGAGGAGTTGAAGGCTGTATAAAGATATAGCAACCAGAATAGTAGGAGTGGTTATTCTCTAGGGAAACATTCAGCCCTAAGAAAAAACATGTTAGAAACAAATAAACAAGCAAATAAAATTAACCAATATAAACAAAGTCATACAGACTCATGAAGATATATGTTTAAACCTAGTACCTCAAGCAAATCTAACTTCATGGATCCTAGGCTATTTTCCAGCCTTTAAATAAATCTTCCTTAAAGGTTACTCTCAGGTGCTTATGAATTTGAAGTTGCTATGACCACTTGTACAGCCCTTACTATTTATAAATAAAATTCATTTATTGATTACCATTGTGTACTTCCATTAGATGGCTGTATGATGTGAACAAATGTCTTCCTTAGATAAATCGCTATGACAAGTGGGCATTACTATAACAGAGAGGTTCACGTTAATTAAGACATATATCTCAAACACTATCCCCAAGAGATGAGGCTAAGAATAAACTCAGAGATATTAAATGATATGCTTCAAAAATAAGGGGGGATATATACCTCATCACTTCATTAAAAATTTTATAGTCATCCTTGTTCTTTTGATCCTCTCAACATACAAAGTTAGTTCATTTTTAGGGCCTTTGCACCAGTTACCCGCTGTATCTGGAATGTTTTGCCCCCAGACCATTGCTTGGCTGGCTTTTTTATAAAATCATGTCTTAAAAATCAATAGCTCGGTGAGGTCTTAAAATAATTTCCAAGCCTTTCTAACTTTCTTTTAATTCCCTGCATAGCATTTCTCACTTTCCGACATTTTCCCCCCCTCTCTCTTTGTCTCCTAGCTCAGTTTACTAGAATCTGAGCTTATGAGAGCATTGATCTATTCTGTCTTGCATACAGTGTGCAGAACATTGCTTGGAATAGAGTGGCCCCTCAATACATTAATCAGTACATTCAACTTAGAAAGCTTGATCCATAATGGTCCAAATGCAGTGCTAAGCATGGACACAAAAGAAGAGAATATTTTATCTGCCCTCCAAGTGCTCCTAATCTGGTTGGGGAAATTATCACATACAAATTATACAATTATGCCACTTGAGGAATTATCCATCAGGTTAATAAAAACAAGAATTTGGGGAACACAGAAAAAAATTAATCTCACAGCAAATCAGAGGATGGTGGAGGCAGGGAAGAATTATCACTGTAGGTGATATTTTAGCTGAATATAGAAAGAGAGGTTAGGGATGAAGGTTCCAGGCAAATGCTTGTCATAAGTGCACTGGTGTGAAACATTATGACATGCTTAGGGGCAGACATGTAATTCATGGTGATCACCTCTCTGCCTGACATCCAGATTCATTTCTCTGATTGTCTACTTAATACTTCAGTTAGAAGTTTTACAGATATCTCAAAATTAACACATCTAAAATAAAATCCTTCTTTTTCTCTAATCTCTTCTTTAACCCTTGTTATACATTTAATCACTCATTGTTTCACCCAACATAATAGCAGTTATTATTTTAACATTTTCATAAACGGTAGTGTGATCTCCCAAGGAAAATCAAGAAGCTGGAAATCATATATGACTGTTTCTTCAGACTTTATACCCTATATCCATTCAATCTAACACCAACTTCTATCAGTTCTACCTCCTGCATTTTTCTCAGATTTGTCCACTTCCTTGCATCCTCACTAGTACATTCTTAGTCAAAATTGCCATCATCTCTTGCCATGATAATAGTAAAAGACTTTTTTTTCCTTCCTTCAGACTTGTTTCTCTATGAACCATTATCTACTCTTCATAAAACAAGTGTGAGTCACAGCTCTCATTATGACTCCTGTTGACCACCTCTCAGTAACTTCTTAAAACTCAGAGAGCAAACACACACACACACACACACACACACACACACACACACACACACACACCTACCTACCTCTCTAACAGGAGCCAAAGGCCCTCCAGGGTCTGGTTCCATCTCCTCCTGAGTTTGGTCTCATGGTCCTCTTCCTTCCAAACATACTCTTGTCACATTCCTTCAGTACCTTTAATATATGACATTCTTCTAGATTTTTTCTATGTGTCATGCTCTCGGCATAGAAAATTCTCCCCACTTCCACAACATTTTTATATGATCATTTCTTACCTGTTTAAATATCTTTTAATTCTCTGTTTAAATATCACTTCTTGAGATGTTTTCTCTGACCCAGATTCGAATTTAGATTCCTTACTCTATCTCAAATGGTTCTCATTTTTCTCTCTCTCCCTCCCACCACCCTCTTGCTCTTTCCCTTATGCACACCTCATGTAACTCATCAAAATTGATTACTTGTGTTAGTTATCACATCGCTGCTGGGATCATGTCTGTCATATCCACTTTTGTATCCTCAGTGTCTAGTTATAATTGATAATACTAATGAATACTGAGGAAGCTAAATAAATATTTGTTGGATGAATAATAGCAGGATGAATGAAAATAAAATGATGTAAACTAGTAAAATGGTAGAATAAAGTATTTAAAATGTACATTAGAGACAGATTATAAATGCCTTGAGAAGCATTTCACAATTAGAAATTATGGAACTTGGGTACAGATTTGAGTGAGAAAGAAACAGAATGGATAGGAGTCTATAATGACTGCAGTTTTTTTTTTCAGGTTGGGTGACAGGGAGACTGATGAAGCCATTGGCTAATACATGAAAAATACAAAAAGAAAAACAAGTTTGAGGGTTGTTAAAAATAATTGAGACATTTTTTAATCAATGGAACATTCAGGACATCCTAGTTAAGGTATGTAGGAGACATGTAGAAATCTGTCTTATAGGCAGAATAATCTCTGAGTCAAAAATATGAAGGCCATTTTAAAAAACTAATGTCACGAAATACTTTTAAAGTACACTAGAAATAGTGGTACAAAATATATTAATAGGTTAACTATTGTTAAAGGTCAGATTAATATGCATTATTTTATAATCTGATGATTATCCCTTAGATATCTCATACAATGAAGATATTATAAAGTGTAAAATCTCTATTTCTATCTTTCTACCCTAAAGTAGCTCTAAATATAATATTGAATACCCTCATTTTGTCATGTGCCAGGCTATGTTGGGCACCATCCACAAAATGGTTTTAACTATATTCATGTAAGCCAGCACATAAGCCAGAGACTAACAACTGTGGAATAGGTTTATATTTTTAAAGTTCTTTTATAATCTTGGTGGTGGTGATAGAAAAAAAAGAGTAAAGCAGAAATGTCTCTCTAGTATCAGACTTCTTTTAGAAAAATTGTTTGTATTCCTTTGGTAGTAGAAACAGAGACCAAAGTATTTGAGTTTAGATGAGTGTCCTTCAGCACAAAATGTCCTGTAACTCAAAGGTGGCTTTAACATGTGTTAAGTTAACATGACTTAGCCAGAAGAATATTTAGATTTATCAAACCTATTATGCTGAGCAAGATTTTGGAGTTAAGTCGTTAATAGATGGTTGCATCAGTCAGTGCCTGGATCTAAGGAGAAAATACCTTATAGAAAATAATAAACCCTATCCTTCAAAAGACACAAATTTTTGTCTTGATGTTAAATTTTAAAAGGAGCATGCCCCATGGGAGTATACCCTGATAATACTGACCCTCCAAAATGATAATATTATTAAGAAATACATATCAAATATAAAAATAATTTTTAATGATTTTCTCAATGTCTAATGAAATATGAGTAGTTAATATTAAAATAAAATTCACAGTATTTTATTCTAGGGAAGAAAAGGTAATGTGTTCCAGGTATGTAGCTTTCTGATACGACAGACCCTAGACTTTCTAAAGGAAAAATATGGATAGCAGGTCCATATTGGAGTTATAGAATCACAAAGTTTTAGGGTCAGTAGCTCCTTAGAAATGACTATTTGGTTATAATATCACCCTTAAATATCACCTTCAGCCAGGTTTTTAATAGGAGTAAGATATCAGACAAGTTGAAGCTCTAATTTATGATGAAAGCATGGTGAGCTCTAATTGAGAAAGACAGACATGCTTTGGATACTGAATGAGTAGGTGGTTATTAACATACTGTTAGAAAAATTGAGAAGCCTGACATGTGTTAGTGTCCAGATAAAGACCTTCTGAGTCTCACAGAGAAGTGGACTGTGAGGCTACCTTTAGCTAGAACCTTCCTCAAGAAGTAGCTCTGGATCTGTTAAAGTATGACTTAGACTTTTGAGGGACATGTCTCAGGATGATGGTTCTTTATCGCCACTAGGTGCACCGTATATCATGAGTCTTTTGTTACTCATAATAGCTAAATACAGATACATGAAAATGGCTTCATCTTCTATAAATAAGAACAGATTCAAACAATAACATCAGTCTCATTTGTATTATGCTTATATGAGAGTGAGCAGTGTGCTTGAAATTGCCTCTGACCTCTACCTTTCACGTAAGCCATAACCCATGGTGCATAGGTTAACTCAGGGAAATTTATCTTGCATGAAAAGGGCAGATATTTTTTGTGCTGGAAGGAAAATGTGGCCAAGTAATGCTGCTATTTAATAAGAAAGAACTCATCCTTATCTGGACCATTTTTGTAGCAGACATTAAGAGTTACCCAATGAGACCACATGAAAAATGTAACAGAGCTTCCATGGATATTTTGATTGGATGCAGCCTTGCCTCCTGCTCAACCTAAGATAATGAACTTAAAAACAGAAAATCCTATTGTCTGGAGTTGCATTTTACAAACCAAATTTTAAATGTGTTTGTTGAGTTGCTTAAGTGGACAGATTTAATATTACTTGAGTATAGTTTTATTTTTTTAACAACCTGGAATATTACTCATTCTAAATGGTTGATAGTTCAATATTTAAACCTAAAAATAATTGCTTTGATATCTGTGGAATGCTGTGTAGCTTATTATTTTCTGATAACTTTAGAAGAGGTAATGTAATAAAAGGTAGATCTCAAATGAAAAAAGAATTCAGAATTTAGGTTTAAAAGACAGTATAATGACAAAAATTGCTAAAAATATGGTGTATTTTCTATGTGAAAATATATTTCTAGACCAATTTCAAAATAATAATAGCTTAGGCTCTTCTCTTGTCCAATAATGTAGATCACTCCTCTCATACATTTTGCCTTTTTCAGAATTACTTTTCCAACATAATTGTAATTACATAACTCTTTTAATCTCTTACTTTTCAAAAATAACAGAAATTTAAATTGAGAATTAAGTTGCATTTATTTCTATTTTAGTATTTTAATTGTTGAATATAATCTAGCCACAGGCAAGGTGCTCCTGAAAGCTTCAACGACAGTAAACCAAAAAGGGCAAACCTGTTAGCTTTGAAATATAAACTGGTTGGTTTAACTTCCAGCAAAGCTTTGTCCATAATACTTTTCCTCTTATTATTTTTCCCTAGTTTTCTTCCATTGCCGGAACATAAAATGCCAATAATTCTACATCAGAAAATATTTTATATCATTTCTATAAAAACAAATGATGGGCAGAAGACCTGAACAGACATTTCTCCAAAGAGGAAATACAGATGGACAACAGACATATGAAAAAATGCTCAAGGTCACTAAACATCAGAGAAATGCAAATTAAAACCACAATGAGATATCACCTCACACCTGTCAGAATCGCTATCATCAATAAATCAAAGAACGAGTATTGGCAAGGATATAGAGAAAAGGGAATTCTCATACATTGTTGGTAGGATTGCAAATTGATACAGCCATTATGGAAAAGTCTGGAGGTTCCTCAAAAAATGAAAAATGGATAGACCCCTTGTCCTAACAATTGTACTTTTTGGTATTAATCCAAAGAAAACCAAAACAATATTTTGCAAAGATCTATGCACCCCTATTTTCATGGCAGCACATTTTACAATAGCCAAGATATGCAAGCAACCTAAGTGACCATCAGTAGATGACTGAATAAAGAACTTATGGTTCATATATACAATGAAATATTACTCAGCCATAAAAAATGAAATCCTACCATTTGCAAAGACATAGATGAACCTAGAGGTTATTATGCTGAGTGAAAAAATTCAGAGAAAGATAAATACCATATGATTTCACTCATATGTGGAATCTAAGGATAATCTGGTGATGGCCAGAGAAGAGGGAGGTAGGGAGGCGGGGAGAAAGAAGTGAAGGGTTAAAGAAGGACAAATCAGTAGTTGATAGGTCGTCACAGGGATGTGGGGCATGGCAAAGGAATACAGTTAGCATTAATGTCTTGGCTAGGTAGAGAGCCAGAGGAGAGAAAGTACAATCAGGAGGATTATTTAATAATCTATATAAATGTCTAAACAATGTACTATATACTTGAAACTAATAATAAAATAAAATTTTTAAAAATACAAATGAAAAGTCTTAATATATAGTGGAAGATTTCATTTCTATTTAACACAATATTTTATTTACTATTTAATTTTTACATATTGCATAGATAGATACACACTCTAGAAAAACTTTACAACCTTGTTATTTGCAATAGAAATCCAATGTATAGTCAAGCTGAATTGTAGTTTGTAATGTTATTTGCATGGTGCATTAAAAATTAACTTCAAAATGAAAGGTGGATGTGAGCAGATGTCCCTGGTTCTGGTGAGACTGATACAAGGTTCTTGAATAATACACACACACACATAAATACATATATATGGCATTGATTGCAATAATACAAAGTAAAAATTATATGTACATATGTACATGTATATTTATTTGTACTAATAAGATTTTCAATATACTTACTACCTAACATGGTGTCTGGCATGAATAAGGTAAAGAAAAAAATTAGTATGGTGACAGAAGAAAATTTAACTTTGGCTTATAAACATACAATGAAATATATATGATATACTGTTAAACTGTACAGTTGAAACTCATTTGATTTTATTAATCAATGACACCCCAATAATTTTTAATAAAAAGGTGAGTAAAAAATGGGGAAAAAGCAAGTATTCCACTTATTTTACTTTAATCAGAATAAAAATAAAATAAATAAAATTAGTATTTATGTAAAAAAAGAAACAAAGGCAAGAAATTTATGATACAAAGGGGAGATTCTGGAAAGGAAAAAATGAGGGAAATCTGAGTATATTGAATCTTGTTTACACTTTTTTAGAATTAAACTAATTGGTTAGCAGATAGTAAATAATTCAGATTGGGCATTCTCTCTTGGAAACAGAGTGTATTTGGTTATAATATCTGACATAAATTACTCATTTCTAATATTTTTAAATCATTTAATAGGTAGTTTTTTTTCCTGTAATGATCTTTTGCTATTCTCTGTCAGCTATAATTTGTTCATTCTTTTGTATATCTTTCTTTCCATCTTACAAGTCTAATTGGGAACAGAATGAAATTAACACTTACCAGTGCCTATTTTTTTCTAAACATTCATGTATTTGAATCTTAATGAGGATCCTGGAAAAGAAGAACCTTTTGCAAAAGAAACAGTTGATTCTCTGTACATGCCCAAAAGGGAAAGCCAGAGTTTGAATCCAACTCAGTTTAATTCCAAAACATAGGTCTTTTCCTCAAACCACATCATCTCCAAGAACAGCATTTTCTTATTTCTCACTAACCTTGCCTATTTATCCAAAAGGTTATCAGTAGCCTGGACATTCAATAAATACCAACTGTGAGCAAATGACGCATTCAGAATGTGGGTGGTGTCAAAGCGCTCTGGTGGGATTGAGTTTACTCAATACCCACCTTAAATAGATGCTTTGAGGAAAAAAACTAGTAAAAAAAATTATCATATTGCTAATTCTCAAAATTATAATTATGTTTCATTTAATTAATTATTGTATTAGGTTAATATCACCTTCTGACCTATTGGTCCAAATATATTTTATATGTGTGTGTGTGTGTGTGTACATATATACATATATATGAATGTATATACACACACAGAGAGAGGAGAGAGAGAGAGAGAGAGAGAGAGAGAAAGAGAGAGAGAGAGAGACATCTCAAAATATACTCTTACAGATAAGATGGAGATGAGATGAATTTATGCGTACATCAGTGCAATTTAAATTTTTGTATTTTAATAGCTTACCCCTGATATTTGAAAACTAAGAGCTTTATTTATATCCATGAATAATGCTCTGTTCACAAACTACAAATGTTTAAATATCCTTTAAAAATGAGTGTGTATGAATGGTTTTTATCTGAAGCATTCTTAAAAATAGTTACTATTGTTTTTTAAGTAGCAAAATGAGCTGCTGAAATTTTTCAGGAGCTACCAACGAACGCTTTCTCTCAGAGACACTGATCAGGGGTCTCCAAAATTTATTGCTTATAAAACTTCTAAAAAAATTTTTGAAAACTTTGTTATCCTTTGTAGATTTTTAAAGCTGCATCTATGGTTTTTATTCTTAGTTTAAATGATGGCAAAGGAAATAATTTGAGGCACATAGTAATTATGGTTATTTTAAAATAAAAGACGTATTTGTGCTTGAAAGATTTTATTGATTATTTCTTAAATTTATAAAACAATATAGATATACATTGATTATTTTTTTGCTGTCACCACAGCCTCTAACGTGTAAAAAAATAAGTTATCTCTACAATTATTAATAGTGTATAATTGATTTAAAGAATATACATATATTCTAAAACTTGATAAATAATAAACATAAAACAAAATTTTATTATATTAATGTTGCTTAATTCTTTGAGCTCCTTCTGTATCAAATGCTAAAAGTACATAGTGATCCATCATCAAAACTTATTTTTAATGAGCAACGACAACTTACCAGGTTTTCTTTTCAGGTTTAGTTGAAAGGAAAGTTAGCAACCACCTTCTATGAAGAAGCTATATTATCTAGTCATTCAAGTCATTTATTCTCTCTTTTTTTTTAGAAGGAGCCCTAGTAAGATTCTAGGTAGTTGAAAGGTAAGCCTTTCATTTTTAAAATAGGAGAAGTAGTTTAGAAAGGGGAGGTGGGAAAGAAGAACAAACCTGAGGTCTTGATTGAAGGCATTTTTTTTCAGGCAATTAGAAAAGAAAGTTGAAGATCTAGAAATACATTTTTTTAAAACTATCTGTTTTACTTGCCTACTCCTTGGAAGGTCTTCACATATCCCCAGGTTATATGTAGGTCATCATGAGGACACTTGTTTTTAAAAATTCAATCATTATCTTTGATAAGAAATATAAATTAGCATATCAAAATCACCTGATAACTTGTGCATGTACCTTTTCAATTGTATATCACAGCTAAATAGTTATGTCCTAAAGTAAAGGAAGCTGCAGTTCTGGAGGAAACAGCCTTATTGGTATTTGTGCCTAAATAGTATTCATAACTCCCTCTCTACTACCCGCTAGCCTTTGAATTTTTTTTTCAGTAGTAGAAACAAAACAAAACAACAAACAAACAAACAAACAAAAAACAGTGCTAAGAGGCATCCTCATATAGTGTAGAGTCATAGAAAAAGGAAGCAGAGCTGTAATTTAAACTAGCATTGCTAATAACTATCTGCATAGTCTTAAGGAAGTTTCTCAACCTTTCTGAGTGGCAGTTGCTTCTCAAGGGTTCTTAGCTTCTGCTCACCCAAAGAGCTCTAAAGAAATGATGATGTCCAAGCACTACCTTCAGGAATTTGGTTTTGATTAATCTGGGCTGGGGCCTGGACTTGTGTTTCTTTACAGGTTTCTGGTTTATTCCAATGTGAAGGCAGGGTTGAAATCATCCATAGTCTTTCAACAAAAATCTAATAAGAGCCTATCATAAGCAATGTTACAAGTTTTCTATGTTCAGGAAATTGCGTGCTATTGGAAAAAAAATTGACTGCTAATTGAGAAAATAAATGTTATATCTGGGCTTATCAGTCTTAAGAATCCTTCATACAAAATGATGCAAAATACAGAAGATTTAATCTATAATGGCTTTTTAAAAAACTAAATGTATAGTAAAGAGGGGTCCAAAATTTTGTTTTTAGTCATGTGGCATCATGCTCTTAACATCTCATACATCTGAATGTATACCTACATTTAGAGATTTCTAAGTGCAGTAGGATCTCACAGTTCTACTTCTTCCTCTTAGAGATCTTCAAATTTAGTAATAATTAGTTATACTCAGGATACACATCTAAACCTATTTCTTTTTTCTTAGCTAAGAAAAATCTCAGAAGCAAAGTAAATCAACCATTTAAATTAACAATATCTGAAATAATTGAGCTAACCCTAAAAAGAAAATCTCCTCTTGAGATGAATAATTTTTTAAATTGAAAGGTGAAATCTAGCATCCATACTGTTTTTATTGTTGTAGTTGTTTTCTTGCATTTCTTTGGCACACATAATGAAGAACTATGAATGTATTTTATACAACTGTATTTTATAGATATATACATTTGATTTTACACTTTTCAGGCCATCATTCCTTACTGTATCTGTCCTGGCACTTTAAATATGTTTAACTCAAATCCATCAGGCAGTTTAACTCACTGTTATACTTTATATATTTTACCTGATGCAATATGGACTGAGATTCTGTATTTTTAGTTCATCTTTCAATTTGTAACATTAATAATTAACATTCAACACTGAGCTCAAAAAATTCTTAGCCAGAAAGGTTAATTTTTATAAATTATTTATTAGTTTTTATTATTTCTTAAAGATGATAAAGTACCCTAAAGAAGAACAATCAATAATTTTTATTCTAGTTTTACCACTTGATTTGATCATTTTGCCATGAACTCCTTAGACATGATGGATATTGAGTACATATCTATAGCTTGGGATGTGTGAATTGGAAAGACTGTGTTGAATGCTAGACTGTTGTTTTGTTAAATTTTAATTTATTTATGCAAGTTATTAGCTTGATATTGTAAATTGGCTCTAATTCGAATACCCAATATTTTTGCTCTTAAAATAAGTATATAACAATTGAAAATGGACCTTTTATAAATGTTTCATTAGGGCAATTTCTGGGAAAAAGGGAGGTAGGAAAGGTTCATATAGACACAAAGCAAACAAAAACAAAGTGTGTAATATTAGAGAAAATATCAGATTTGGATTCACTGAATAACTCTTACTTTTCCAGCAATGACTATCTAAAAGTAGTTAGATACCAATATAAAATACATTTTAAAAATAAATTAAAACATAAAGAGATTCAAGTTTTAGTACCAACTGACTCAAAGCATAAGAGACTATCCAAGAAAAAAAAAACTAATCTCAAGCATTTTTGTAAAACTATGCCACAAATCAATATTTTAGATGTTCTGAAGATCATCCCCTTGCTTTTCAACCTTCACACTTCAGAAACAGGATATATATATATATATTTATATCCTCTCCATTTCTAAAATAAATTATTTCTGAATTGGGTACCAAAGGGCCCACTGCAAATGCCAATTTTTATAATTGACCAGAGCCATACTTGTGGGAAAAATGAGAAGATAAGTGTAAAGATGTCATTAAAGGTCATTTCATTTGTATCACAGAAAAGCATTTCGTTTTTCGCACTTCATTTCTTAAAGCCATTGCTCTCCATCTCCACACCTTCCCAGGAAGTTTAAATCAGAGGTGATCCAAATGGGAAAACTTTCCTTGTGAAAGGATTTACACAAATCTTTTAAAAAGAGACATATATTTATATGAAAAAAAAATCCAGGGCACTGCTCTCTAACTGGCAGTAAATGCATCCAACTTAGTTTCTGCTATGAAAACAGAAATACAAATATCATGAGAAAATTTAGTTGCAATATGCTATCAATGAATCAGAAATCCATTTGTATAAAGCCTCTAAGAAAGGAAACCAACTTGTTTATAAAAGTCAACCTAAAACTTTTTACTCTCTAAAATAAAACTTTAAAAATTTCAGAAACAGACTTTTGTTTTTCTTTTTGTTTCTTTTACCTTTCAATTAAGCATAATATAGTTTCTGGGAGAAAGGGGAGTAAATTGGATGTGAAAACACAAAGTTTAAATCTAATTCTGCCATCAAATATAAACACTTTTTCAGTAATGTTCTACAGGAGTTGTAAAAAATTGGGGAAAAATGTTATTTCTTTGACAAATGCAGCATAATGCAGGGCATTGATTGGAAACACATTTCTGGTAGTGCTAAATTAGAATCTGTGACTTAATGGTTCCATCAAAAGACAGAAAAAGTAAACTAAATAGAGGTATACTATTTGTATTACTTCAATGTGCTGTATAGTTAATACTAGTAGAGAGATAGATATTATTTCATATACTTATAGTCTATTTGTTTGACTTTTAGTAAAAAGACTTTTCATATCCTCTTTGCATCTTAGTATTATGACCAATCCCATTGGCCATAGATTTTATAAGTACTTTCTCTAAGTCTATTCTTTATTTTTTACTCTGTGCTTTCTTTGCTATGTGGAAGCTTTAAACTTTCAGTTAATCCAGTCTGCCAATTTTATGTTTTCTAGTATCTTGCCTTATTGAAATTCCCTCTTTCATCAGAAATTTACAATGCATTATATTTCCTTTGATCACTTTTATGGGTTTATATATCTAGTTAGCTCCTTAAGATACTTTAATTTATAAAAATTCAATCTCCTAGGTTTGTTCAGTATACATATAATCATCCTACTTAAAAAATAATTTTTATTTTTCAAAAATTGTGCTTAATAATTGTTTTTTTTTTTGTTTTGGCTTATTTTATGAGTCAGAGCTGATAAAGCAAATATGAAAACTCTGAAAAATAAGAAAAGTTTGATAATTTTCAATATTGACAATGGTGTGTGCTTATCAGGGATGATAAACTACAGGAAACTCTGTTTTGCAAAATCTGTTTTTGTAAAACAAATTTTACTGGACATAGAGCCACACTTAATAATTTAACTATTTTCCATGGCTACTTTCACACTACGACTTCGGAATTGAGTAACTGTGACAGAGACTGCTTGGCCCACAATGCTTAAAATATCTACTATCGTACCCATTGCAGGAAAAAAAATGTAGACTCTTTTTTATCCTCTTCCTTTCTTTTACTATGCGCCAGGAATATTTCTAAAGACTTTTTCCCATTTGAACTCTCGGTAACCTCAAAAATAGATTAGAAAATGGGTGGCCTTCCTATCCTCATTTTATAGATGATAAAACTGAGGCATGAAGATGCTAAGTTGGCTGGTAAGTGACCAAGATTTCAAACCATAACAGCCTAAATCTGAGCTCACATTTGTGGGTTAGGAGCCATTCATCAATGTTTCCATATGCTTTATCACACTATATTAATAGTTTGGTTACCTGTTTTCTTTATTAGACTTGTACCCCTATGAAGGCAGGGCCATATTCCATTGCTTTATAAGACCAACACCTAACACATACTACCAGCTTCCTTAGATGTCACCTCCTTAGAAAGATCTCCCCCTAGACTAGTGATTCTCATTCAGAAATGGCTTTGCCTCCTGAGGGATTTTTGGCAGTATCTAGGACATTTCTTAGTCACAATAAAAAAGGGTGCTATTTGCAATCTGGTGGGTAGAGGTCAGAGATATTGATAAACAGCCTATAAAGCACAGGGCAGCCCACCACAAGAAAGAATTACTGGCTTAAAATGTCAATAGTGCAGAGGTTGAGAAACATTATCCTAGACAAATTGGCTTCTTCCAAATTTCAGAGCCAATATGCAGCTAATTGTACAGTTATTTAATGTCTGTACCTCTCATTCACTCCATTCTTAATTTTACCACTGGACTGAAAATTCCATCAGAGACCACATCTATATTGTTCACTGCTATATCCCCTATGCCTTACACAAAAAATGACACATGGTAAGAAATAATTAAATGTGAGTTAAATAAGTGAATAACAGACTACTCTTTTAAGGTTCTATAGTGAATACATGGTGTTGTCAGGAGTCTCTAAGCATTTAGTATATTGTCATCTTCCAGCTAGACATATTTAAAATATTTGATGTTTATTTTACCTTAGGATTTTTATAAGTGATTTATTCACAGTCACAAAATCTTTAAAATATATCATTTATATCATTAAAAAAACATTTACACCATTTATATGGATATACTCTAAGGTATTTTTGGCAAAAAATCAACTGAGACATAGGTTAGAATACTCTGAAACTTTAGTTTTTATAAGTTTTGTTTTGTGTTAATGTTGTTAAAGACTTTTAACTAGCTCATCGAGGTTCTCTAAATATGTAGGGCTGGCTCTAGGCAAATGCCTAAAATTGACAGTTGTCCTCTGCCTTATATCCTCTTCTTACCTTTTCTGATTTTCTAATATCTTTGTCCTATTTCTCTTAGTCTATCTTCTGCCTTGCCTCTCTTTTGTTGGGAGAATAAGGTTCACAGAATCACAAACTTATATTTCCATAGGAATTTTAAAGTACAACTCTCCTAATTACCCAACTGATTCATAAAACCCCTTTTTTAACTAACAGGCTCCAACTTCCCATCATCTTGCCTGTCTTCAGATCTCTTAAGTGCTAGAAAACACTATTTCTTGAGGTACCTGATTCCTTCTTTTGGAAGTTCTATCAGAAGGTTTTATACTGAGTCAAAAGTCTGCCTCCCTATAGCTTCAACACAGAAGCTTTGGATCTTTGTATCTCTTGAGGATATTCAGAATGATATTAAATTTTGATCTGCATAATAATATTTTAAACATTTGAAGACAGCTATCACATCTCCTCTCCTCTGTTTTAAACTTCCCTGATCCCTCACTTTCTAAATGACACAATTTCAGGGCCTCTCAGTCTATGAACAACTGCCATCTTTCCTCTGACTGGCTTAAAATCTCATAAGATTTGAATAATCATTCATTCATTCAGGTGAAAGAATAAGAAAAACCTGAGTGAGAATAAGTAAACACAGTTACTTCCAATTTTTTCTCCAACAAATATGTATTGGGCAATTGTTTTTTACCAGGCACCATACTAGGTCCTAGAAACACAATTTTGGGCAAAATAGAACATTTTTCCTCAGAGCATATAAAATACTAGGTATGAAAGGCACTGATCAAAACAATGGATTACAAGTGAGATTACAAATGTGACAAGTGCTATCTGAAATGATAAGAACATATAAGGGGACCTGACTTCAAAAGTTGTATCTCACATAATTCTTACCATGAACCAAGTAACTAATTTCACTTTAATAAATCAGGAAACAAAATCACAGATGGGTTCTTCATGTTAATGTAGGATCTGGGCCTAAAGAAAAGTCCCTGGATCATTTACTCTGTGAGGTAGGTATTATCCTCAATATTCAAAACAAGGTCTGTATGGTCCTAACTCATGGTAAATTTTGACACTATGCTTCCTACCACAAGCCAGACATGAGAGTCAGACAGGAAGATCCAAAAATGAAGGAAATGTACATCTAATAAAGGATAAGGCTTAGTGATTCTTTAAATCATCAATATGAAAGAAGAAAAACAAGAATGAACACATCTTTCAGCATTGTAAAAACAGACATAGCCCACAGAGAAAATATGAAGAACCCCCACACACAAAACAACACAGAATGCATTCATACTCATGTAGAATTGCAATGTCCAACAAACTGGGTAAATTTTAGTTAAATTTAAAAGCTGTAGCTAGCTACTTCTAAACATACTGAGTATCCTCCCATGTAAATCTTCATTTAACATAGAAAATGATTTTAGTGATATAAAGCAAGGATTGCTATATTTTTTTTAGTTTTGTTGTCAAGAGGCTTTTAGACTCCAAATATGTGTTAAGTGACATGGCTACCTTGGAAAATTTCACTAGTATATGTGGACCATAATGCCTTTAATAATTACAGATTAACTTTCTCTTGTTTCTATTAACCAGCTATCTTTCAAGATGCATACACCAGGCTTTTCTGTGGATAAAGCTGGATTTGAGCCATTAGTATAAGCTCACAAAGTAAAAACACTGTTATTATAATTTTTTAGGGATTTTTCCCCTGATTAAACACCCACAGCCCCTAATATACATTCAAACAATAAGCGTCTAATATGTTAAATTAAAACACTATTTTTGAACATTTCAAAAACTTGCCAATATAACTTTATGAATTTCTTTTCTATATCCTTTTATAGAAATGAGTTCTAATATGCCCTTTATATTTTGTGTATTAACTTAAAAGTAAACACAGCTTGACCTGTGTATGTGTATTGATGGTGCTTTTAGTGCTTTACCTTTGCTGTTCTTCTGCTAACATATTCTCAATAAATCAATCCCAACTGTCAGAAAGCAAGTAACCATTTTATTTCCTTTTTTTCAAGTACATAAGGCTTCATAAGGAAAAGAAAGAAGACAGAAAGCAGGTTCTACAGAGTGCTTACTCAGTGGCGGTCAACCACAACAGGCCCCTTTGAACAAATACGCTTTCACTCTAACATCTCAACTTATTTCTAGTCCATGATAAAGTTCTTTAACCTGGCATATGTGGATGAGATTTGGGAGATCCCCAAATCTCAGGAATTATCATTTTTTAATTTAAGAATCTTTGCTTTGTAAGCCAGACCTTATTCTTGTTTTATAGTTGAAGCTATTCAGATCTAGCAACAGGCCCATGTTGCAGATAATTGGTAGACATGAGACTCTATACCAAGCCTATCTTACTGTAAAACACATTCTTGCTCCACCAGGACACACCACCTCCTCCAAAACCTGTTAAGAAGTTGAAATCTCAAAAGCTATTAAAGAGAAATGGAGATAAACTTTATACTATGCAACCATCATAAATAATTTTTATTGTGATTATAACTTTCAGTGATCTAAGGTAGACTCGACAATATGCAAAATTATCACACATTGATGATGGCTATAAAATTAATTTCAGTTGAACCGAATCTTTAAAAGAACTTCAAATGCTGACATAATTTAGGGAATCAAAATATTGTTATTTTTTCAAATGAGGCATAATTTACATACAATACAATGCATGAATCTAAGTGTTCATATCGGCATTTTTGACCATTTATACAGCGAGGTAACTGCCAGGCAAACATAATACAAAACATTTCTATTATCCCAGAAATTCCTTATGCTTCTGTCCAGTCAAATCTAACCTTCTCCTGGAGGCAACCACTTTTTTATTTACTTCTATTACCACAGATTAATTTTGCTATTCTTTAACTTCAAATAAATGCTTATATTTGTGTCTGTGCCATTTTGTTCAGTATGTTTTTAAGATTTATCATATTGTTGCTTCCATCAAAAGCTTGCTTTTTTTTTAATTGCTTAGTAGAATTCTATTAATTGTTTAATATAGACATAAGCTTTTTGTGAGGTAATAGGGGTAGAAACAGAAGGTGGTGGCATTTTATGTGATACCTAAATGGAACAAAGCACTTAGCAATATAAAGAAAAAAGAAAGAACTGTCTAGAAAGTAGAAAAAAATGTATGTGCAAAGGCTCTGAGGTGTTCCAGTAAGTGAAGAAACACTGGTATGACTAGAATACATTAAAAGAAAAAAAAGTGGCTGGAGAAGATCATGACAAAAATAGGAATTCAGCATATTCAGTACATTCAGTAATTCAGTACAGTCTAAGCCATGATAAGGAGTTTGGAATTCATTCTAATCGCAAGAAAATTCCATTTGCAATGAAGGGATTTAAGTGTGAAAATGTCCTTATCTGTCTGCCATTTTGAGATCAGTTTTGTTGTCATGTAGGACTGGATAGAAAGAGACCAACAGCAGCAATAGTAAGAGTTTGAGGCCTAATCTAGCAAGACATTAGAGGTGCCTGGCCTAAGGTGGTATAAAGCAGAGAAAGAAAAGGCAAATTCAAGATCAATTTTGAAGATGGAGTTGCAGTGGTATTACATGAATTAGGTATAAAAAGGGAAGGAAATTCATAAATCAGTTTGACCCTGATTCTTTACTAACCTAGTAGTCTTGTTATTTATCCAAGGAAAACCTAAACACTAATTTGAAAAGATACATGCACCCCTATATTCACTACAGCCTTATTTATAATATCCAAGATATGGAACCAACCTAAGTGCCCATCAACAGCTAATTGGACAAAGGAGTCATGGTACATATATACAATGGAATATTTCTCAGCCATAAAAAAGTAATGCAATCTTACCATTTGCAATGATATCAACAAACTTAGAGGGTATCATGCTAAGTGAAATAAATCAGACAGAAGAAAACAAATACCATATGATCTCACTTAGATGTGGAATCTAAAAAACAAATGGACAAACAGAACAGAAACAGACTCATAGATACAGAGAGCAAGATGGTGATTGCCAGATGGGAGGGGGTCAAGAGGTGGGTGAAAATGGGGAAAGGGTGAAGAAGTAACTAACAAATTGGTAGTTACCAAATAGTCACAAGAATGTGAAGTACAGCATAGAGAATATAGTCATTAATATTGTAATAACTATGTATGGTATCAGATGGGTACTGTATCTATTGGGGTGATAACTCTGTAAGTTATATAATGTCTAATCATTATGTTGTACACCTGAAACTAATACAAAATAATATTGACTTTCAACTCTAATTGAAAACTAAAAATTAAAAAAGATGTTGATGTAGGGTAGATGTGGGCTGGAGTAGAAGAGGAATTTTAATGGAAATGTCAAAGCTGCATGTATAAAGGCCAAGGAATGGTATCAAATAATCAGATGAATGTGTGGAATTGGAGTTCAGAGAATCCTGGGCTTTAGAGATAATTTGAGTAGTTTTCAAACTAATATGGTATTTAAGTCCATATAAACTGATGATGTCACCTAGGAGGTGAGAGTATAGCTCTGGGAACCTGAGGATTTTGATGTGTTCTCAAATTATGTGGTTCATATCCCAGAGAGATAGCATAGTTCACTGTAGTGTAAAAGGGAAATGTTTATTTACTGATATTTATTGAGTTATATCACAGTACATTTTAAGTATTTATTTAAGCATAGTCATATGAAATATGTAAGTAAATGTTCATTTATGAAAATAAATGTGCTTAAATTTTGGTTCTGATAGGAAAGCAAAATTAACATGTGTAAACCACTGCCTTAATGTTCAGAGGGAAAAGAGGAATTAGAAGAAGAAGCTGAGAAGAAACAGCCAATGAGGTAGAGCAAAAGCTAGGAGAGTGATAGCATGGAAGCCAGCCAGGAAGGTGGTCCATTCCATTGTCCCCTCTCCCTATCTGTGTAGTTGTGGTAAACATAAATCCATAGTTAGATCTCTGCAGGCCCTGTTCCAAATGCTAGACTTTCTGGAAATAGGTTGTAAAACATCAAAAAGACTGTCTATTAGGTTAAAATAAACATCTGTAAGGTCGTCATAGGAGTCGTTTGTAATTTTCTATTGCCTCATTCATCCACTCAAGTCTAATTCCTCTAATTTATGGTTAAGGTGTTTATTCTGAATATTCGTCTGTGCCTTTAACAACTTCACATTTACATTTAAATGTATGCCATAAAATTTTTAGGTTACTTGTCAGATTTCAAATATTATATAAGCTATTTGGGAAAGAAATGCACATTTTAGGCACATTTCTAGTCCTAAACAATGCAGAGTATTGCTAAGTATTGCATTTAGCATTAATGCTGCCTTTCAGTTCTGTAATATAAAAAAATAATAGACTTATGACATTTGTATAATACTTGTAAGCTTCTATATTATTGCTTCAGATAAAGAAGAAATTTCACTCCACAGTGGTTCTTCATTTTTGGTAAGCTGTATAAAAACAGTTGTGGCCTTGCAGAAAACGAACAAACAAACAAACAAAACCTGGGTCCAGGAGTCAGTCCTAAAGCTTTTGAAGTTTTTGACTTTTGCAAGCCATATATCTACAGTAAATAAAAAGCTGTAAAGAAGTATACAAATGCAAGGCATTAGTATTATATATTAAAATGGCTATAATATGAAAAACTATCTAACTTCAATATTTAGTTCATATCAAGTCTCACAATAATTAGATTTCTCATGTAAAGTGAATGTGCTGATTAAGTCTCTATTATTAAGTCTCTATTATTTCTTATACAATATATCCACTGCTCAAGTTACTGATCATGTTGAAAAGAGAAGAGTTTAATAGCCACACACATATTTATGTACTGTTAGGATCATGGAATAAAAAAAAAAAACAATAAGGCAGAGGACTCTGAGTTTTAATGAACAAATTGTAGCTCTCTCTTTCTCACTTAATCATGTTGTCATTCTCTCCACATGGGTTGAAGTATTATCATTTTCGGTTGACAAATATAGTGTTAGCTTATACTGGGGTCTCTCTCTCTCTCTCTTTCTCTCTCTCTCTAAGAAATATTTTTTCCTATAGAACTATTTGGAATTTTTCTCTTGTTTTCATAAATTTGGGGGTTTATGGAAGATTTGGGGTATAGTTGCTTCTCTTAAATCAGCAGTAAACTTCAGGGGTCAATAGGTTGCAAATTTGTATTTAAATATACAACATTTTTATTTCTTTCTGTAAAATTAATCATTCATCTATCGCTTCTTCCTTTAAAAGAGACTACTTCATGGTTTCCCATAAAAAGTGGCTAGTCTTTTCATTAATACTATTGAATGTCCTTGGCTTATTTTTAGAGTGGCAAGTGAGAAAAGTTTCAGCATGTTGAGTTACAAAGAAATGATTACATTATGTTTAAAAAATCTTTGCCATTTTAGATTTAGAGGAAAACAGAAGGAACTTGCATGATTAGTTTGAAAGGCTGAAAAAGTGAAAAATGGAAGAGAGAATATTTCTTTTAAAATATAAAAACTACATTATTTTATAGAAATTTTAATCCATACATTGGTACATATTTGTTTTGTGTCTTTAGTTAAATATCATAATTGGAAGGCCAGTTTAGAAAGTTTCCAAAAAAAGAATGAGAGAATCTGGAATCAACACATCACTGAGGAGAGTCACTATTAAGAAGAAACATCCTTCTGAACACCTATTTTGCTCTAATAAGAACGATCTTGAGCTGACTTCCAGAAGAAATGACAGTAATATCTCTAAAGTGGAAGAAAACACTAACCAGTTTGATGGGAACCCACGTGGAAAGTGTACGTTAACAGAAACCTAGCATGGGTCAAAAGAAAGAAAGCCTGAGGACACCTACTGCAGTTACCCAATTTCCTTTATTGTAAACTGGAGTATGCTGGATTGAATAGTGTCTCTTGCCTCAAATACATGTCTACCTGGAACGTCAGAATATGATCTTATTCAGAAATAAGTTCTTATAATTAGTTACAAGATCTTGTAATGTAATTAGTTGAGACCAGGTCATACTAAATTAGAATGGGTCATGATAAAAAGTCCTTAAAAGATATCAGAAATGCAGGGATATATACACACATACACAGAGAACACCATATGAAGATGGAGGCGGATATTGAAGTGATGTGTCTATAAACCAAGAAGCTTCAAGGATTGCTGGCAACCACAAGAAGCTAGGAATGCACAAGAACATATCCTCCCCTAGAGACTTCAAAGAGAGTATGACTCCGCTGATATCTTGATTTCAGACCTCTTCCAGCCAGAATTGTAAAACAATAAATTTCTGTTGTCTTAAGCCACCTAGTTTGTGATATTTTGTTACAGTAACCTTAGAAAACTAATTCAAAGGTGTCCTTCACCTGGGTTTCAAAGACTTTCACTAGAGAGTAAACATAGATAATGAGAAAAATATTGTTTTTATTTGTGTCAAACTTTACCTGAACATAAGCATTTCTTTTTGGTTTTTAATGTAGTTGATGAACTACAACAACATTAACTACAGATGTGACTTTTACTAATAGAAACAGTAATGTTTTTATATGTCATAGTTTTTATAGATTTCTAAAAAACATTGTTTATTTTCAACATATGTAAAAATAAATTCAAAATAAAGATTTAAATGTAAGGTCTGAAACTATAACACTCCTAGAAAAAAATACAGGGAAATTTGATGACACTGGTCACTGGTCTTGGCAATGATTTCTTAGATATGACACCAAAAGCGTAGGCAGCAAAAGCAAAATTAGACAAGTGGGACTACAGCAAACTAAAAGCTTTTGCATAGCAAAGGTAACAGTCAACATAGTGAAAAGGCAACCTACAAAATGGGAGAAAATGTTTGCAAACCATTATCTGATAAGAGGTTAATATTAAAAATATCTAAGGAACTCCTCTGATTCAATAGCAGATTAATAGGTGATAGGAAGGGAGGGAGGGCGAGAGAGAGAGAGAGAGAGAGAGAGAGAGAGAGAGAGAGAGAGAGAGAGAGATTACTTGATTTCAAAATGAGCAAAGGACTTGAATAGACATTTCTCCAAAAAAGATATACAAATGGCTAACAGGTAAATGGGAAGATGCTCAACAACACTAATTATCAGAGTAATGCAAATCAAAATAATAATGAGGTATCACCTCACACCTGTTAAGATGACTATTATTTTTTTAGAAAATAGTATAGAGTTTTTTCAAAAATTGAAAAATAGAACTAACAACACATGACCCAGAAATTGTACTTCTGGATATATTTAAAGGAAATGAAAACAGAATTATCTGCACTGCTATATTCATTGCAGCATTAGTCGCAAAAGCCAAGATAGGGAAGCAACCTATGTCCACTGATAGATCAATGATAATGCAGAAGTGATACATATATACAATGGAATATTACTCTAGCACAAAAATAATGAAATATTAAAATTTGCAACAGTATAGATGGACCTAGAGAATATTATGCTAAGTGAAATAAGTCAGACAAGCACAAATACCATGTGATTTCACTTATATGCAGAATCTAAAAAGAAAAATGAACAAACAAAACAGAAACAAGCTCATAGATACAGAGAACATTTTAGATGGTTGCCAGGTGGGAGAGGTTTGCCAGTGGGGATGAAAAAGGGGGACAGATTAAGGTGTATAAATTGTTAGTTACAAGACAGTCATGGGGATGTAACGTACAGCATGCGGAATATAGTCAATAATATTGTAATAACTATATATGGTCAGATGGGTACTGGATTTATTGAGGTGATCACTTTGTATGTTATTTACATGACTAATCACTGTGTTGTTCAGCTGAAACTAATATAATACTGTATGTCAGCTGTTACTGAAAAAAACTATCAAATTTTTTTTAAAAAGAGGGTATCTCTCATGTTACATGTTCTTTCCATAACAAAAAGAAAACTTCAGTGCTGATTAGAACTGTTTCTAGATCTTATTGCTTAATGTATTAATAATGAGGCTCATATACATCATATCATAACAGTGAAACTTATTTTTGCAATGATATTTAATTGGTATCCTTTGTAATTCTCTGTATTTGTATCTGTATTTAAAATATTATTCTAAGGGGTTCATAGAATTAACCACTGTGCTAAAGGGATCCATAGTAGCATACAGAGTTAAGAAGCCCTTCCTTGTCCCTATATATTGTTGATTCCCTGACATTGACCAGTCACATAGTAGGAATTCCAAAAACCTTCGATGATCTAAATTGATAGCAAGATGATTCAGGTTCCTTGCAGCTCTAAAATATCACAAATCTATAGATATTCCTCTTGAGTTAAATTCCATTTTAAAGTATATACTGCTAAAGAAACTTATTGGCATTTGTATGTTAATCATGCAACCCACATTTTACACAACAGATCTGAGTCCTGACTTCTGGATCTGAACATATGAAACACATATGCATATGCTTCTAACTCTCAATATTCTTCTTGATTCACACTTAGTTTACTTTATATTTTTCATGTGGATTATAATAAGCAACTAGACTGTTTTAGAGTATTAAGTATTACTTTTAAATGTATGCTTTCATATAGCCTCCTTGATGAGACTCTCATGTAAAATGTATGTTGAAATCCTAAGCCTTATTCCTGTAATTTATTTATCTGAACCATGTAATATTTTGTTCATATTGAAAGGTAGCTTTCCCAAAAAGGTTTTGTAATTATATGGAATGATAAAATTCTATAGAAAGAAATTTCAGAGCACCAGATCAACTGCTTTCCATTAATCACCATAGTAGTAAAAGAAGTGAGAGAATTAACTTGATTTAATTTTTAGAGGTAGACATATCTGTTCTTTTTGACAAACATAGCTTTTTCTTATGACTGGAATCGTGAAACTCATTTTATGTGACTACTGGAAGCACCTAATTGTCATGCTTTTTATACAAAAAAAGGTACTATTTAAGTGTTAAGACATTTAGTAATACAATGTTCTGAAAGTGTAAGTCTGTGTTGCTGATACATTTTCTTTTATCACTTAAGTAGTGAATATTTGAGATATATTAATCAATGAACATCTTTAAGTTATTCCAGTAGAACTGAAATTCAATGATAAAAATACAGCACATTTTGACTATATTCCACAGGAAACGACTAAAAGGAGAAACATTTTAAAAGTTGACAGCATTTATTTTTAGTTTAAGAAAAAAAAAATATCCAAAACTTGGTGAGACCAAAGGATGATTATATATGTTTCAAAATAATAGTGGAGTGTTATTTAATATGTCCCCCACCCCCATAACCTCGAATGGGCTTCTATATTTACAGAAAAACACAAATCTGACTTACTGTATACTATTACTTTGGGTACAGTAACTCTACAATTCTATAAAGTTAAATGCTAATTTGCAGAAAACTGATATGATTCAAATAAATTTTTACCCAGTAGAGAATAGAATCCCAAAGGCTGTAAGATTTAACAAGTTTTGAATTCAATTTATCAATCTTATTCTAGAAATTTGTTTTTAACAATGATTAAAGAAGCATTTGTTTCGTATATCCTTTTTCAAACCTGTTTTGTCTTACTCCTGGCACCCTCAATGTGTGAAATAAAATCCACCATGTATTCACTATTATTTACATGATCTATAATACATTTATAATCTGAAAACATACATTTATTTGAAAACATATATATCATATATGAAAATCTATCTAGCTTCGTGATGCCAAATACATGCAAGATCATTAATACCATACAAAGGAATCTAAGTGAAAAAAAAAAAACGTTATGCAATCAATAGAATATTTTCTTTTTCTTTTTAGTCAGTAACAAGGTGATGTAAAATAAACCTTAGAAATATGAAATGTGTATGTGTATTGACATGTGCTTATTGTGAATGTGTTGAGTAAAGGAAGTCAAGGCAGTGAGTTAGGTTCATTACACTGCTTTCTCATACTATAGATGAAAGAATAGCAAATATTGGCTAAAAATCAATAACTTCCATGGCCAAGATGAATACTATAATTTAGACATTGATTCCCTTTGATAGCTTTTCTCCTCAGGCACCATCAAGACAGATATCAATAATTAGTAGTTAAGCTAGGAGTTGGACCACTAATTTTCACTTGAGTAAACAACAGGGAACACTCCACATTCACTTAAGCTTTGACAGTTGCAAATACTCCCTGTGGTCAAGCACAGATATTTTCCCCTTTGGAATGAGTGAGTTTTCACTGAGCCATGAGCGGTGCCCAGCCACTAGCAGCAGTGAGGATGTTCAGGCAGATAGCTACTAAATAATGCTTATTCCACACATTTTATTCCTGTGTGAACATTTGTAAAGAGGGAGGGGTGCTAACAGCTGCATATCAGAAGCCTCTGTAGATCCTACTCAAAAATATATCCTACCTCACTTACCTATTCCACAAATTATGCAGTTACCCCAATCTCGAGCTTCATTTTTAAATAGAAAAGCCTGGAAGAGAGTTAAGGCAGTTTACACTTTTAAGTCTTCCTAGGTCAGAATACCGTCATCTGTAAATTCTGCATTTTTGACTTGGGAAGAAAGAAAAGAAAAAAACTGAGAATGAGGTGATCCTAGGAAAGAGAGGCAAGTCCCTAATCCTTTCTCCACTCCTCCACACCCAATCAGCTTTTTCAATAAGTTGCTATAATGAGAATCACTTATTTACTCCCCTACAACATGTTTCCTGATTATAAAATCACCTGGGGCCTTAATAAGTAGGACTTCATTCAAACTAAGCAAATTAGACTTTCCAGAGCAGCACTAATAGAATCTGAACCACATAAGTAATTTTGAATTTTCAAATAGCCACTTTCAAAAGGAAAAAGGAACAGTTTGATTTACTTTAAATAATATATTTTATTTAATATGAGAAAATGTTACCATTTTAACATGTAATGAGATAGTTTGCTTCCTTTTTTGTTCTTACTATTTCTTCAAAACCCAGTGTATGTTTTATACTCACAGTTCATCTCAATTTGGACTGTTCACATTTCAAGAGTTCAGTATCTATCCCATGTGGCTACTGAAATGCACATTGTAGCTCTGGAGAGAGACCTGATATTGTGATTTTTATGATTAGGTAACTTTGGAAAATACTTCTCTGCTTAGAGGAGACCCCAGAACCCAACCCATGAATATCTCTCTCTTACTAACAAAGCTTGGATTAATGCAGTGTTGATGTAATGCTGTTAGAATTTAGACGATACATTAAGAACTTTAGCATTCACATAAATGGGACACTTCAAAGTGAGGCAGATCATAGGAATTTTAAAAGTATCGCTCATGGTAAGATATTTTATTCTATTATTGCATAGATGTACAGTGACTATATCACTGTCTCAGTCTGGGGTTTCCTCTTAAGGGTGGAACTATTTGCAAATTCTAAAAACCCCTACCAAAAAGATGATATCTGGATTACATCCTTAAAAGTTTCTTAACTCTCTGGAATGTGGATTTAAATAAAAATAATGTGGAGAGCCAGAGGAGAGAAAGAGTAATTAGGAGGATCCTTTTATAAACTATTTGTGTCTAACTAGTGTACTATATACTCAAAACTAAAAAAGCCAGTTATGTGAAACAAACAAAAATAATTTTCATTTCATTGGGTTATTTAAGAAATAAATGAGAATGAATGAAATGTTTACTATGCAAACAAAACCAGGTTGTTTAGGGAAGATGCTAAATGTAACATTCTAAGTCCCATTACAGTTCCAATGTCTTACTTCAGGGGATGACCTTTCATCTCCCACACTCTTTACTCTTCTCTCTCCTCCTCCCACCCTCCTGATGGGCTGCCCTGCTACCTAGCCCTTGGCATCTTGTTTGTAGCCCTTTCTGATTGTGAGTTGACAGTCATTTATTTCTTTATTTCACTAACAGTTCTGTGAGATGAGATGTTTGGACTTTACAGTTACCATCAGCCAAAAGGTAGAAATCTCCAAGAACTGCTAAATGATTATTGAAATGTTGACATTTATAGCTTATGAGTGACTATATTTCTCAAAGAGGAATCTTTATTTTAAAAGAAAACACTAAAAGACTGGGATATTACTATACAGACCTCGTTTATTTCTTTTTTGAGAATGCACACTAGTTTTCTTTCACCACTGAATTCTTATATCCTGGAATTGTATATACACACTGTAGCTCCTCTATAAAAACTTATCTAATTTCTATTTTGAGAGGAATGACTGGCAAAATTCAACCAGCTAAGAACCTATGCTGGTAAGCACTCTGCAGTGCTGTCTCCTTTGGCAGCAAGAGCTTAATATATGATTCGGGGAAAGCTGAGAATAATACACAAAAGAACATTAGTGTCCTCCCTATATTTTTAATTAGAATAATGCTGTCTTTTAAAGCAAGACTCCTGAGTACTTTATGGCCACATTAAGTTGATCTTAGTCACATTTGCTACTTTTTTTTTCAAACAGAAAACACACACACAAAACACCTTCAGATGGATACTTAAGGAGAAATAAATCAGTTAAAATTAGTTTACATTTGGAATGTCTAGAAAGAAAATAAACATAACGAGATCAAAAATATGTTGACTATGTACCTTGAATAATGACTTGAAGCTTACTTTTTCATGCATGCTGAACTGCAGTTTTCCTTTAAAATTTCTCAACAAAATTATCATGTAAAGACCTGGGAGGTACACAAGAAACCATAAGTATCTTAAACAAGCTTATTTTAAAAATTGCAAGTCTTGTCCAGACACTCCTCAGTTTAAATATATTCAGTAACTCTGTTATTTATAGGCTAAAACACAGACTTGTATGTGTATCATATAACATTCTTCACAAGATGTTCCAAACCAGCCTGCATTATCACTCTCCACCTGGGACCCTGAGCTCTCTAAGTTATTACCACTTAAAGGTGTTTCCATTCTACTAACAACCTACATTTCATGAGGTCACCTTGTCTTTTAAATGTGTTCTCATGGTCAAGGACACTCTTTCCTCTCCCTGATAAAGCTGCCTGCTCATAGTGAGGACTTCTTTGGCCTTCACAAAGCTCAACATCCCTCCTCTCTGGCCCCATAGGACTTTGAAAATATAATGAATACATAATTTGAAAAGAATTGTGTTCTACCAACTTTGAGATTCATACATCTCTCTCTCTTTGCACAAAACTAACTTCCTTGAGTGTTGGAGCTGTCATTGATTCCTCTTCCCTTCATACAAAGGCAGACACCTGCCTCTCCCACTGCTATAAGACCGCTGTGCAAAGCATTGATGGCTCCAGGTTGAAACTTTGGGATACAGCACTATCTTGATTATTGACAAAATATGTTGAATGAGCAAAAGGTTGCTGATATCCACTGTGCAGTGTTAAGATAAATGAATTTTGCTTTAAAGAGACCATATGTGTTATGGTGGCTTTTCTTCTAAGGGTATACTGAAAAGAAGGCAACTATTAAATTCTATGCCTTTCACTCTCAAAGTTTTCTTAGAGAACATAAGCCTTCATTACATACAGCCTAATCCTCATGTCCTCCATATATGGGAGATGCAAACCAAATTCTGCTCTCTTGTCAAAATCCTACTTTTATTCTGAATCAGGGAAAAATAAATGAGTGTCCCTACATCTTCTGTTCCCTCTGGAACATGTATCTTACAGCAATAAAGGATCCCCCTCCAAAAAAAATCTGTATCTCAATAGGAGATGAATATGACAATGATAATATGATTTGATGTGCTTCATAAATTATCAAGTCCCTTGTTATGTTATGACTGTTATCGTCATTATTAGCAACCCAAACATTATCTCTCATAAAAAATAACCCCTTCTAATACTCTGATTATGATATACTATGACTCAGATTATAACCCATAGTAATAAAGATGTCTCATCTTTACTGATAATAACATGATGGGTTTAATTAGGATTATACTCATCACTAAATAGCATTTTATGGATTATAGAAGTTTTATCTTTATCATGTAATATCCTTAAGGCCTCTTAAAAGGGTTTTGTCTTGTGGAGAGTAGCAAGTATTATTCTCTTTATTAATGTCATCAATACTTATTAGGCACAGCTTCTATCTATCTATCTATCTATCTATCTATCTATCTATCTATCTATCTATCATCTATCTATCTATTTATCTATCATCTATCTATTTATTTATCTATCATCTATCTATCTATCTAATCTAATCTTTCTACTAATTTACATACTTAACATCTTTAACTTGTAGCTAACAATTGGTAAACCACATAATATTCAGTCCCAAGGCCTTATTTATTAACCTTGAGATTTTTGGTAAAATATTTAACCTTTCTGAGTCTTTGTAATAGAGTTATAGGAATGCCTTTTCTACTTATCTTGCTGCAATTTTTTTGACAATCCCTTGTAACCTTTGAAATAGCAAGACACTAAAACCAACTTTATAAGCTGCTGCAATTAAGTAAATCTATTACATCTTTCTGGGCATGTTTTTGCAAAATTGATTTTATACCATCTTTCCAAATTACACATTTCCTAAACTGGCTTTGCAAATTTTAAACTGAATTTTTCACATATTACTACCTTGTAACACTCGATCAGAAATACCCCCCACACACAATTAAAACAAAATATCTATGATATAATATTTCAGATGTGTCATGAACCCTGATACATTCTATTTTGCTTCACCTGAAACACATGTTGGTGGTGATCCATAAATTGATTTCATGACACAGTTTGGAAAATACTAGTCTACTAGATTAAAAAACAAAACAAAAACAAAAACAAAGTATAACCAATAAAAAAAGGAAATGATATCCTTAACATCATTTCTTGCCATTTCTTTTCATACAACCATGATCTGACCAAGAGGACTTCTTATCACATCCTAAGCATATCATAATTTTTCATAATGCTATCACTTTTCAATGTTTCTGTTTTTAACTGTTTTTTTTTTTTGGATGTAACCTTGTCTCACTTATTTCCTTTATCACCTCTTCTTTGAAGCTCTTTCAAATTTCCTAGCTAGTTGTTTATTGCTTTTGTTCGTTTTCTGACTTCCTTGATGTTGAATTATTCATCTCTTTTATGTCAGATCAGGGGTCCTGAACCCCTGGGCTTCCTACTGGTAGTATTTGTGGCCTGTTAGGAAGCTGACCACACTAAAGGAGGTGAGCGGCAGAGGAGGAAGTAAAGCTTCATCTTTATTTGCAGCCACTTCCCAGCACTAACATCACCGCCTCAGCTTTCCCTCAGATCATCAGGCATTAGATTCTCATAGGAGCACTAGTCCTCCGTGCCAAAAAGCTTGGGGACTGCTGTCTTAGATGTTATTTTAATTACTTAAATATCTATCTACCGAATATGCCATTTATATTTCAGTTGTTTAAATGTCCATTACCTTGGATTTGGTAAACCTTGGATTTTCTGTGAGTAGACTAGAACTGTGTCAATTTTGACATCCTGAGCACCTAGCATGGTGTCTGACACAGAGTAGCTCCCAAATAAATTACCTAAAAAAGGTATTGATTTTAAAGGTTAATTGAAATAAAAGGAATTGTCAGGGCTAAATATTTAAACTAGAACTTACTGGTGGTACACAAGTTCTCTAAAATACAGACAAACTTATGAGTAGATTCATCCCTTAGGTGGGGCAAATAACTCGTGGTCTTCTAAGCCCTATGCATTATGAAAGGGGTGGTGCAAATGTACTCTTCTTATCTGAACATCATTAAAATTCAATTTTAAATTTTTGTTCCTAACAATATCCCAAGAAAACTATAAAAGATTTTAATAGTTCAGTCTCCTTTCAATGAAATAAACTTAGGTGGTTATGTGTTGGTTAAAATGGCCCTGAACACTTTTCTAGGGACAGCCCTGGTCAAGAGAGAAAATTTTCAAATTCCTATGAACTACAGATTGGTAGAGTTTGCTCATTATAGCATTTATCTTAAATAAATGTTCATAAGCCTCCATTAAACCATACTATACAGCTTATTATATTTTTAACAATTGTGTGCTTTTAAAGTTAAGGTTATTTCATCAATCTAATACAAAAAACATATATTATCAATAACAAATAGAAATTTAAGGATAAAATGTCTGGTAAATATATAATCTAAAAATAGTAGCAAAATGAGATTTTCAAAAGAAATCCACGTTAATTAGGATTTATAATATTATATAAGCCTGTACTATTAGTTCTAATGCTAGGATTTGGAAAACTATGCTGGTACATTAAATTTATTCATTTTCACAGCCTGCAGACATTTTAATGTCTGAGTAGCAATAAGAACAAATTACCTAAAAACTTTTAATAGAATGTAATAAATTACGACTGAGTGGTAAAGCAAAAGTGGGTACAACAGGTCAAAATTATGAATCTCACATAATGATCCAACAACACTTAAAGTGTGGAAACAACATTGGTATTCTGGAATGTATGACCATAGTTGATCCTAATTGTCTCTCTCTTGTCAAGTAGAAATTGCAAATCAATCTCTAAGTATTGCAAACTGTTCATTATATGCAAATAGTTGTTTTGCAGGCTCTTCAAGGAGATTCAAACTTCTTTACAGAAGGAGCCCAGCTAGAAGAGTTTCTCTGATGACACTAGTTTCCCAATAGAGTTCTCCATTTATAGGCAACAGAAACTGCCTCTGCCAATGAAGGGATTCATGGCAAGAAAATGGAGAGGTTCACAGGATTGAAGGCAAAATCAAAGAATCAGGCTTGGAACAGAAAAGACTCCATAAAGTTGTTATAGCAGGAGTAGCTGTTGTTCTTGACCAGGAAATCTCATTAGAATGAATGAACTCCAACCCTATCATTTACTACAAGATTAAAAGTCTCAAGAAAGAATACGATTAGCTAAGATTAGAATTTATGACAGTGAGAGAAAGGCTCTGGCCAAATGACCTCTAGAACTCTCTTGGACAGAATTCTTGATTTATTGTTCTACTAAGACTGCTCAGGTACTTAAGAGGAACTGGTGGTACTGTCAGTAAGGAGAAGAGTTGTAATATACTTTTCAAAATGACTAAATCCACCATGCATTTTTTAAATCTTTTTAAAATATGACACTTGTTCGTTAAAATAAACAAATAACAAACAAAAAAACCTCTTTTTTATTTTAATTAAACCACTTCTTTTAATGCATGGAGTTGAATGTTGGCTTAAATCACAAGTCTATTTTTATTTCTTTTTTTTTTGTTACCATAACTTTCAATTTGTTTTATGAGCATGGCTCTAATCTATCTCTCTGTTATATCAAGTTACAAAGAATGTTTAAAAATAGTAAAAAGAACACTAGCATTTTTATTGTAACTGTTTATTACTCTATCTTCTAAAGCAAGAGTTAGCAAACATTTTTCTGCTAAGAAATACACAGTGTTTTAGTTTTTGTGGCAACTACTTAACTCTGCCTCTGAAGCAAGAGAGCAGCTATAGACTATTAAATGTGGTTGAGTTCTGATATAATTTATACACAAAAACGGGCAACTGGCAGGATTTGACCCCATAAGTTTGCTCTTCTAAAGAATTTAATATTCACAAGATCAATGTATACTATGTATTCTATTAAAATTTATTTTATTTCATTGCCAGTACTCTGAGGGATGTCATAGGTGAGATATTTGCTCCTAATAATAACCAGCTCAATGTTCCACAAGAAGTCCTAGATTTTATGGCAGAACTTTAGTCTGTTGTTTCAGTTTCTCTGAAATATTCCTCAAAATGAGTATGATTAAGTTAAATAAGCTGCATCTAGGACAATGAGGAAAGTAAAAGTTGAAGGACTATAAAGTTATACTAACATTATCTATTGACAAATAAAAAGTAATAGTGAAGCAATAAAGTTTCAAGGGGAAATATGCCACCATATAGATATACATTCACATCAAATAAAGCTACTATTTTTCTTTTTGTTATCCATGTCCCTGAATCTTTCCTCCTTGTTAGTTTTGATTAGAATGTCTTAACACAAATTTATTGCCAGTAAACTTATGTTAATTATAGCCTCACAAAAGAGCAGAAATTTAAAAATTTGTTAACAATGTTTACAAACAATTCCAGTCTCTGGTGTATACCTATAATTTGGTTATATAGTGGAAGATTTACCATTCTTATAACTGGATACTTCCTATTAGAATTGATGAATAGTACATCCTTAACCAATTTGTCTGTGCACAGGCCTCTTGTACTATAATTTTTCAATGTTATCATTCAAAATTTACAACTTATGTCAGAACATTTTCTCACTCTCTTTGTATGACTTGTTCATAGCTAGCTCTTTTTTTTATGCGGTCTTTCACAATATTGCTGTCTCCTAGTTCCCAAAGTCATTTTTTTTCAATTGGTATTGGGAATCCCAGAGGTGTAATTGAGGAATATCAAGAGGGACTAAGGGATACAAATAAGTGCTGTAGAAAAAAACACTCCCATTTCCCCTAGGCTGGTTCCAGAACTTTTCTGGAATATTAAGTTATAAATTTTCTGGAATATTATCATGTGTTTCTACCTTAATATGCTGAACTCATGAGGCTTTGAGCTTATTAAAAGATATGAGGCTCTTTGCCAAGTCTATATCTCTAGTAGCAAGCAGTGTTTGCCTTGCACACAGCAGGCTCACACTAAATAGTTGCTGAATGGATTATGATATGTATGATACACTCAAAGGGTAAGAGAATGAAGCCAAAAAATATGAGAATTTCAAATATTCTGTACAAAGAAGAGGAAAAGGCAGATCATTGTAAGGGAGACTTTCTTGGTCATGAGGTGGGGTAAAAATGGAAGGAGTGACAAGTTGGGGATAATGTGCCTAAGAAAATAATATAAGGAAAAGAAAATTCTTTCATTTAATTCAATTTTTCATTATGATGAGTTATATGTTTTTTATATGAAGAGACTGTTCTAAGTATTGAAGATATATTGGTGGGCAAGAAAGACAAGGTTCCTGCAAGATTGACAATGCTAGTGGGACATATAGATAATACATATGCAAACATATATTACAATTTTAGCAACTGACAGTGTTATTAAGAAAGTAAAAAGTAAAGCAGATAATTTGGAGATAAAGAATTAAGACTCTGTGTGTGTTTGTGTGTGTGTGTGTGTGTGTGTGTGTGATTTCTTTAAGATAGGAGGTATTAAAAGGCATGTCTAAAAAGATAACATTAGAGCATGGACAAATATATAAATAAAGATAAGTGTACAAAAATCCTGAGAGGGAGAGGATTGATACTTAGGGGATAAGGACTGCGGACTGGATAAAACAGTCAGGCAAGGAGAAATTAATGGTTAATGGTAGGAACAGCATTAGAAGAAATATTAAAAGGTATGTGAGAAGAAACAAGATCGGTGTGGCTGAAACATTCTCTTTGCAAAATATTATACTTCATAAAAATTACCTATATTAACTTTAGTCTTGTGTTTTATTAAATAATACTTTTTGCCTCACATTGCTTCTATGTTGATGTGAGTAATTTTTTTCAATTTTGAATTTGCAATTAGCATACTTTACTTTTGGGGGTAGATTCTTACTCTCTTGTTAATTTCTTATACTAAGAATGAGGATTCCTTAGGAATGACATGTTTTTCATGAATTTTAAGTAGTTCTTTATTGCTATGGGTATTATAGCAAGTTATTGTTTTGGTTCTTAGTTCTTTTCAATAATGTGTGGCAATCTGTCATCTTCTTAAACATGCCATGCTGGACAACAGGGTGTTTAGAATGAGCCAGTGGAATTACCCAATATTTTAATATACTTATGCTATGAAAAACACATTTGATGGGCAATAATTCAAAGCCCCTCTCTGAGTATTTGCACTGTGCCAAACTCCCAATAAACCTCTTATTTATTACTTCTGAAAAGATGCATAGGAGCCAAGAAGTTGTAGAGGAGTTTCTAAGCAGCAATAATAGGCTAACAATATTTACAAATGAATGAAGTGCCCAAATGTTTAACTGTATTGAGACTGAATTCTCATGCTACTATCAATTAAAACATTGAAAAGCTCACTTGAAGATGTATTTCCATGTTTATACATTGCTGTAGCCCTAAAGCTAGTGACTAGAGACAAATTCTCTTAGCAGTGAATTTTCATGCTGATTCTCGTTACAGAAACCAGGAGAGCTCTGTAACCACCAAATGAAATCTTAAGAAATTTTATTACTGCTGGGGAAATATAAAGGGCCAACAATAGCACAAATTATTCTTAACATTGGGGTCCCAAGGAAGGGCAACAGATGGCAGAAATTTTTACTCAAGTGATTTTTTATCAAAGTTTCTATCAGCATTTGAGTACCAGCAGTATGACTGTTAAGAAGCCGTAAAACTCACTAGCCAGCTGGTAAAATCAGCATTGTAAAAACTGACTATATAGAAAACATATTTTTATTCAATTTGGTCTTTTACACCGTATGCTTTTTTTTTTACATAGCCTTAGATTTAATCCAGTTATCTTCTATAGCGTCCTTTGAAGGAGTAGATTATCAATGAGGTATAAAAGCATATCCAAATCAAAACACAAAAGTTACTCTGTAGCAGATAGTGTCAGTGACCTATGCACATCCATTCAACACTCTTCATTTCTGGGGCAAGCCAGTGGTTTTTCAATGGTGGCGCCTGCTGCTTGAGGGCTTTCTGTGCTGCAAGCTCAGAAAGTGGAATGAGAAGAAAAACCCTGGATATTTCCATTAACAGGAAGGGAGCTTTTTCATGGACTCACTTATCTCAAACATTTGGGCAGTAGTTACCTAACTTGAATGTACTCTGTGAATCTAAACTTGTAAGAACTGGGTCCTTTACAAAGTACTTTAGAATTTTCTTCTATAACAAATAGCCAGGGCAAGGCAGAGCTGAAGAGAAGCTAAAATTGTCTTTGATATTCTTAGACTCTACTTTTTTGCCTTCTCTCCAACTCCAAGACACTGGTGCCCTTTTCCCCCAATTATTTCCTCATCTGAGATCACAGTAATATTCTCATGCTATATCTACACATTATATGTAATTTTCTATTCTTCATATAAATTTCCAATTTAAGAAAAGGAAAAGTGTATTTTGCTTAATTAGAACATAAATCCCAACTATAAGTTTTTTAAGATTTGATGGTGAACATGAACATCACAATATTACATATTTAATTCATGTTGACTTAAGTATTCTTAATCACAATGAATTAAGATTTATCATTATTATCATCACAAAATAAACAGCTTTTAATTACATTTACTTATAGTAATACATAAATTTATAATGCACATCCACCATGTAATGGAGAAGTGAAACACAGTAACATGGAAAGATAAAGTAGAAAACAAATTAACATTAAGAAGGTATTATGTATAAAAACGGCAGTTAACTTGTGTCAAGATAACACATTGCTGTTTCACTCTCTATGTTTGCTAAAAATTCTTGATGTAAAGCCTAAAACATTTCATCTAAACATCCCACTTCGTTTATTTTAAGGTTGATTTCAAATGGCCTTTCTTAACATTGCAAAATCTCATGCTTGCTCATGGCAACATTCTTCAGGAAAGTACTGACAATTTTTAATATGGTTCACTAAAAAGCATTATCCTATAATATAAACAGGCTCTATTTCCATTAATAGCAAGAACATTCCACTCTTAAACACTCAAAGTAATGATGATTTTTAAAAATCATTTCTACTGTCAACTTCAAGAATTTTGAACCTCATTAAATAACAACCCATATTTTAAAACTTATTTCTTTCTACTCTAGAACATGTAGACCTAAACATTAGGGCATTTTATGATTTTCACTCTTCTGTTTTCTCTCAAGGTACTTATTGGCACACCAATTCACTCTGTCAGTATATATGTTAACATTATTTTCGTAACTTTCCTTTGTGATGCTCAGCTTTCCCTTTAAAAACTACCATTAACATTTTTTGTTAGTCATAAAATAAGTAAGCAGAAGAGTAAGCTATCTGAGGAGGATGTGTTTGGCTGAATTTGAATTTTTCTCAGTTCCTTATCCAAGAGCTATACTTTGAGAAAGTCGTAATTCATAAAAATAAATTTTATGAAATTTCCAGTTTGTTCAATCTGCATTTCAATTGTTTGGAGAGAGTAATCCAGTAATATTTTTTTTTTTTGTTTTTATAGATAAAGGCTAACACAAAATGTTTTTAGTTATATTTTACATTTAATGAGTATTTTGTGGAAAATGCAGTTCTAAATTCTTTATGCACATCTTATTTTTATTCTTATTTAAAAGAACAGAAAGCAGAAACATGGAGAGGCTTAAGATGTTTTCCCAATATTTTGCAGCTATTAAGCCAAAGGAGCCAGATTTGAACCCACACTTCCTGAATGTGGCTTCTAACCATTTAGCCAATCTTCTACACTCTATTAGAGCTTAATGTGGCATGTCAGTATTTTTGTGGGCGATAAAACTTTGCATATGCGCTCAATCGCTGTTGGTCAAATTACTGTATAAAGAGTTGCATAAGCAATTGAATTAATTCATTAACAAATCAATTTTTACTAAAATATGATTGAATTTCTCTCATGTAAAAATACATTTAAAAAGGGTTCATCATAGTGGCAAGACATTTTTTGGCATATCTTGAAAAATATTAATTTTATCATTTGCTTGTGATAGAGAAAAAAATTGAATTGCATGGAATCAGACCATCTTTCTGGTACTCATAGTCAGTTTATTTTGAATGATAAGACTGAGTGTAAGTAGGATATGGATTTGTCCTTTTTAAAGTAAAAAAAATGCAGGTTGATAGAAATATATATAGATGAGCTGACAACTTGTACATTTAAAAAATGCGATTTCATACCTAGGTTCTTTGCTGATAATTATACATATCAGGCTTTAAACTCCAGTGTAACCCTGTATGTATTTTTTTAGTACATTGGCTGTTTGGTTGATTTTCCTCAAAGTAACCATTTCTGGTTCATGCCAACAAATAGGTCAGCTGCTAGCAGGCACCATCTACACTCTGTTTCCTATAATAATTTTCTAGCAAAAATTTAAATTTTCTCTTATTTGTTATTAGTCAACAATCAACGATGCTGATGGTTAACATAGCTGAAATTACCGATTCCATTTGTCTTATCGATGGAAGTGACTTAAAATGCCTTTCTGGACTTTTTTTCTGAGACTGACCAGAATAAAAAGATAACCTCAGGCAGCTTATATGCATGTGTATGCATGCATATATGCACATGTGCATGTGCATGATTTTAGACATTCCTAATCACTAGGAAAAATACCTTAACTCTTTAGAGCACTTGTGATAACATTCAAGATTCCTTAGTTAGAAGAACTTCCCTGGACATCCATGATTCTCTTTATTATTCCATGTATAAGTTGAGTAAACAATAAACTAAATAAGGGAGTCTTCTTACAAATTCTCTAATTACAGGAAAAAATTTTAGCAGTGTTCATCAATTTCAATTAAACATTGTCAAGAAGCAGGGATCTTTAGACATGCTAAAGGCATTTAAAATTATTATATAGTTGAAAAATTATATAGAAATAAATGTACTAAAAGATTAAATGACATCAAAATAATTTATTTTGAACTCCTGCTTCTGGCTAAGTTTAAGTAACAGGGAACAAATTTAACCTTTTGGCTAGAAGCTTTAAAAAATGAACAAAATATATAAAACAATGGATTTAAAGACATTCAACATCAGGCAATGGAAGATAGTGATGTCTGAGAAATTAGAAAAAAATGAGGTGAGCCCTACAATTGTCTCAAGCTGACTGTCTGGAGAGAGTTCTAGGCAATGACAAAAGATGAAGGAACCCTCACAAAGCCAGGAGATCTCCCTGAATTGAGAGGATGGAGTTGAAACTTCAAGGAAACCAAGGTGACTAGAGTTCATAGGGAAGAGTAGCAGAGAGGAGATCATAGAGTGGGAACACTGGAGACCTGCAGAGAGCTCCCAGTTTTCAATCTTCACCAAAGTCCTGATCAGCTCATATATGTGAGGAAACTACACATGATTAGGGAAAGAACTATACAAAAAGATGAAAGGTAACAATCTCCAGAGTTTATATATAGCTAATAATAGTGCCTGTTCCTGCCAGCTATAGTGGAAAACCTCATAATTCACAAGGCATTAGAGAGAATATCCAGAAGGATTTTGCCTCAGTAATGGGGCAAAAGTAGGCCTAGATTTATGCTGTTCTGCTCAAAACTCACAAAGTATAAAAAAAGATGCTTAAAATATAAAATAATTTTCAAGTAAATTAACTCTGTCCCCAAAGGTCAAGAATATTTATCTGCACAAAACTATCAAGTATTCAATAAGTTAAAAGTCACAATGTCTGATATTCAATAAAAAATTACCAGTCATCCAAATAAGCTGAAAAATAGTATGCATAATGAAGAGAAAAATTAATTGAGATGACCCAAAATAAAGATGCTAAAAGTAACAGACAAGAATATTATAACAGCTATTATAACTATATTCTATATTTTCAAGATGGTAGAAGAAATATTGACATATTGAATAGAGAAATGAAAAGTGTAAAAAGACTCAAATCACATTTAAACGATGTGTTGAATTGCACAAAACAAAATAAACACTAGATGTGATTTAACCACAGAGTAGACATTGCAAAAGTTAGATTATTCAATTTTACAATAGAAATTATGTGAAATAATTTATAGAGGAAAATACTAAAAATAAAAAGAACAGAACATCAATGAGTAGTGGGACTGCTTTAAACAGCCTTATATATGTGTAACTGGAGTCCCTGAAAAGAGAGAACAGAAAATACCTTTTAAAATAATGTCTTAAAATTTATAAATGTGATGAAAACTATAAACCTACAGATCCAAGAAGCTTAACAGACCTCAAGAACAAGAAACATGAAGAAAACCACATGAAGACACATCATAAACCATTGCTTGACTCCAAAAAAAGTTCCCTAATAAATTTTATGTATACTAATCTCCACCTCAGAGTTCCCAAGGATGCCAATCTAAAATATGTTCCAAATCCATATCAAAACAACCACCTTCTGTGGAGTAGAATGGATGTGTATCTTCTACATCACTTTATTTTTTAAAAATGAGTATATATTATTTTTATAATACAAATATTAAAATACTTAACTACCTTGTGTCAGATATCTTTGGAAATGGCAAGAGGTTTATACATCTTCCAAAAGAAAAACCTTATATAACACTAATATTCCTGCCTTTAAGTCAGAGACCTAGTGATGTTGCATTAGTTCAAAATTTACTTTAGTGCTATTATAAAATATATTTTCTGTATGATGGCATATTCAAAGTCCATGAATTCCCTCTATCTCCCGTGCCAATGCTGATGTGTATATAATTTTGATCTACACACACACAGTTACACAAGATTTTTAAATTATTCATTTTCTATATTTACATAGCTTACATATACATAGGTGTTTAAATGCTTACTCTTAATATCAAAATGCATATTTGCTATGAAAAATATTTGAGAATGGAGAATTATAAAGTTGAATATGATATTGCTTGTATGAATCCAGCATTTTAAAAAGTCTGAATTATTTAATAAATTACTATTTTCTTTGCTTTAATCTGTCTTAATCAGTATTTTCTGGCATTAAATATTGGCCACGATTCAAATCTACTTGATTGAAAATTGCTACCTGAACAAGTCAAGCTAAAAAAGTTGCAAAAATGCTTAAGACTTGGTGTAAATAACACAATATTTCTTAGAAGTAAATTGTATATTTTATAAGCTAAATTACAACCTTCGCAATCCAATTTATCTTTATCTACATACTCAAAAGACACAGTAAGATGAAATTAAACTACACACTGGTTATAATCCATATGTTGCATTTCCATTAACATAAACCATAAAAAAGTCAATAAGTACCACCAATTAACTCTATAATGTTTTGGCCTCTGGACTACTGCAGAAGGCATTTTGTCAATAGAATATATAGAAATATTGCTACATCACCACAAATTGTCTTTTCTGAAAAGATTTGTAATTTTATCGTGATGGATATTTCTAACAACTATGTTATCGCCAAGCATACCACAAGTTTTCCTTCTGGACATGATCCAACAACAAGCAAAAATACGCAGTGCCCTAAAGCCACAGGACACCCTGCTTGAAGATGCTTCCCAGGTTCAATTACACTTTGCGGTTCATCCTGTCACAAAAAAATCCACAGCACAGTATTTCAAAATTATCATTATGATGATGTTCTCCTATGTGCAGTAATGACAACAGAAGTCAGAAATTAGAAATTTCCATCATCCTTTACAACCTAAACTTAAAGAAGTTAAACAGTTGTGATGTTGTGGTGAAGATAAACACAATTTGAAAAAAGAGATCTCAAAATCTTACCTTAAGATACCACTTATATTTGGCATGTTCCCAATGCTCAGGAATTTGTGTCTTTTTGAGAAACTGTTCAGCTTCTGTTAGCCATTGAGTAAATATCTTCATATCATAATGAAACCGCCGCCATTTTTCAACAGATCTGTCAAATTGCCTAGAGGTAAAAAAATATGAATCAGTAAAAACAAATTGATTATATAAGTCATGTTATATGGACATAGACTATATGTTTGATTACATTAACAAAATATTATTTTGAGAGTTTTGTACATTTGTAGATTTTGATTTCAATTAACAAAAATAATTATGAATAAAAAGGATGAATTAAAATAAAAGTCTGATAGTTCTTGATTGAACCAAAGATAAAGACAACTATCATAGAGTATTAACATTTTCTTTCTTGAGAGCATTTTTATTTTTCTAATTTCAGAAATTTAAAAATATATGAACATCTAATCAATTAAGTATTTTGGAGTTATTCAATTTTGAAATACTTTTAGATCAAAATCAATTTACCTTATAAAGTCTATCAATTTCACTATTACTCTTGATTCAAAAGAATCTATTCATTAAGATTCTCAAGCATCCAGGATGAAGGCTGTAACTTATGTTATAGGCTTAGATATAAGCAATTAACCAACTGGCATAATAATCTAAAACCAGGGGACAAATGTTATCTTCTTTTATCTTTCTTGTTATATTGTATCCACTAGCATTTTAAATTGGAATGCTGAAGGAACTTTATATGACTCAGAGCTTTACATTTACCTTAGACAGTTGCACATTAAAATCACATGGGGTGTTAAAAATAAAAACAAAAACAAAACACTGATTCCTGGCCCCACTCTGGATGAATTAAATCAGTATCTTTGGAGGTGGGATACTGACACTGGTATGTTTAAAAGTACCCAGGTGATTCCAATGTACAGTCAAGGCGAAAAACACTCTGTAAAATAAGTTTTAAAGTCTTATGGGGCTTCTGATCTGCTGGATTTCCTGGAAACTCTCTTAACAAACATTTGCTAGCACTAAAACAAAAGCTGTCCTGAAGATTCCTGGCTGTGGGGCTGCCTCGGAGCATAGCAGTCTGCCAAAGTTCTGAGTTCTACTCTTGAGATGCAATGGAATATAGTTTTGAATATCTTCTCAGAGCTGTACCTCCATTTAAAAACTTTAAATAATTCAAAAACTTAAATAATGCCACAACTCCCTACTGTTTTACTGGGAAGGGAATGGAATTCACATTTATTAAACAGTTACTACGAAACAGGCACTGGGTTCTGTGATTTTACATATCTGATTTCACTGACTCCTACAACACTCACCGAAACATAACAATTATTATTTCTATTTTCTCCTGGAAAAAAATGAGAGGGTGAGCAACTTGCCAAAATCTAAATAGGTATTAAATGGCTGAGAGGGATTTCTAATGGATCTCTCTGGTTTCAATGGTGCCTTTCACCATCTTATATAGTCTTAGCTGGGATTTCTTTTTTTCAAGATGACGTCTTGTCTTACCAGATAAACAATTCAAAGAGATAGCTGTAGAGTTTTTTTTACTTATTTTTCTTCATTATTACTTCTTCCAAATATTTAATTATGTATTTACATGTACACTGCATTCTATCAGACATTGCATTTAATGATTAACTATATTTATCACTGTAAAAATATTTAAAAGACTATTTTGTTAGCATAAAAATGTAACCAATGGTAACATAAAGAAGTAATCTCTAATTGTAGCTAATTTAAAAATAAGAATTTTTCCTTTAATAATTAATGGCACTCGAGTTAATCAAATATCCATCAGCCACAAAATGATCTTAGAAATACTTTACATGTTTAATAATAATTTTGTTTTCATATATTTTTATTGGTATCTAATACACAGTGACTTACTTTATTCCCTTAAAAAACCCTCAAATATCGCCTATGTCTTATAGGCACTTGGGTTATTGGAGTAAAAGAATTATTAAATGAGAATCTAAAAAACAATGAGGCATAGTTGGCATTGTTCTATGTTGGTGAGACTATAGTTGATTTTAATTTTCATTATATATTTTTTTATGTTGTTAAGGTTTTTTTTACAATGTACATTTTATACTTTGATATTTTTAAGAATACAGTAATTTTAAAATAATTTTAAAGTGTAGTGTTTCATGATAACAACTACCACCTCCAACCCTCTTCCCTCTACCATAGTTTGAGAAAAAGGCAGAAGCTAGTCAGATCACACAGAAGCTGTCATTTGGTCACAATTTACCATTCCATCTTTGTAGCAATTCCCTTCATATTTTGATTTTTTTCCTGCCCCATCACTAGAGTTGTCCTATTGCCAACTCTTTCAGCTACTGGGAGGTGATTGTTTTTCCAACATTTGTTCTTTAAGTAGCCACTCTTCATTACAGGCTGTTGCACAGCCATATCCCTCCACCACTCACAAGCACTGCCAATTATCTTCCACCAGATTCCACAAAACCTCCTGTCTCCAGCCCCACCGCGTCCTCTTCCTCTTTACAGATTATCTTCTCTCTAAACTCTCCAGAGAAGAAATCCATAAAGGCCCAAACGATTGATGATGGTACCCCTATGTCTGTAAGACAGAGCTAGAGAGAAGAGGAAAAGGGAAACAGGCTGAGGCCCAGGGCTCGCTATTTACACCCTTGTTTCAGGCATGCAAAAATGACACAGGATAGACTTGCCAGCCACAAAGGATTGACTACCTGCCATTCTACCATACCTTTCTACTTCCTCAGAACTTTGTGACTTTGCCCATTAATCTCATATTACTGAAATACTCACTTTCCCTTTTGCTCCCTTTCTCCTACTCCTGCAATCCAAACAAATCTTTGCATACTTAAAGACTTGATCTATTGCTTTCAGTTTTATATCCCACTAAAGCAACAAATGAATAAGATAAACAGACAAAAACTCATAGACAGACAACACTTCAGTCATTGCCAGAGGGAAAAGGGGTTGGAAGTGGTAGATAATGGTAAAGGGGATCAAATATATGGTGATGGAAGATATGACTTTGGGTGGTGGATACACAATGCATTATACATGACATATTAAATTTTACACTTGAAACCTATATAATTTTATTAACCAATGGCACCCCAATAAATTTAATAAAAAAAGACTTGATCTGAACTACTTGCATTGTCACTTTATGAATATCTAAATGCAGAGTATTCAGTATAGCTTGTAACTGCTAAAACTTTAAAAACTATAAAATTGATTCAATTTTATTATTAAAATAATTTAAAAATGAATAACTCTACTCAAACGAAATATTAAAGAATATATTCATGCACTTTTGCATGTGGTGACACTAAATGTGAATAATATTTTAAACTCCCCTACAAGCATTACATAGAATTTTAGAATATCCTTTTCAGTTTTAATATGCATGGTTAACAGCAAGGGTCTAAAATTATTCTTGAATTTACTATGTAAAATTTCATATTTTATCATGATTATTTATAAACCTAAACTCTTTTCCACAAATGAAAACAATGAATAGATATAAATTTTGCTAGTTTTATAATGTTACATTTAAATTTAATCTTTAATAATCACTAGGCTCCCTAAATCTCATTTATGCCTTTAACGGACTGTCCATGATTGAAGAAAAAGGAAGCAATAATTAGAAACACATAGAGATATCAAAAATAGCATTCAAGGAAATAAATATAAGTTTTACCCTCTATATTATTACTAGGGGAAAAAAAGTTGTTGCTTTTTTCTCTGGCAATGAGGAAATATAGACCTAAGTAAATAAAAGACAAAGAATGTCAGTATAAACATATGGATAATAATAAATCAAGTGATTTTAAAATTTTGCAAATATTAAAATCTTCATTCACTTTGCAAGCTGTACTTTAAGTTACACTGCAGCTTCATTTATGTGCCGCATAACTTATTTCCTGCTGTTCTAAATCAAGTTAGATTATTCTTGAGTATAAATTACATTTAGAGAGTAATTTAGGTACTTTGAGACATACTTTAACACTTTCAGGCCATTAAGGTGCTGCTCAATTCCATAAAATAGATTTAAATAAATAACACCCTAGTAGCCTTCTGACATATCCATTGTGGCTCTACACTTAGGTCTGCAAACTCAGCATTGGGTTGCTGGTTATTTCCTCCTAGATATTTCATCTCTGATGTGGTGAGTGGGAGGGATCTTGGCTAGAGTCTCTTGGTCCAAACTATAGGTGCTGGTAAACAAAAGGTAAATTAGTTATTTACCCCAAACCATAGTAACTTGCTTCCCTCGCCAACCATGCCTGATCTCTGCTTCTTTAGTAATAACGTTATTTCATAAAACCTGAGTAAACCAGCAGTTATGAAGTATTTTCTATAGAATCTCATTCACTCTAGAGTTTTTCCATAGCACCAACCCTCCTGAATTCTCTCCCGCCCCTTTTAGTTATTATTCCTAAGACACTGCTCCAGATTTCCAGGCTGAAGTCTTTAATCTCATACACATATGAAGCTCAGATCCACACATATATACTGAGACTCCACCCCAGCTGTCTGACTTTCTTATTACAACCACGCCCTGGACACAGGTTTATACCTGAATCTATGACTTTGCCTCTTCAGGCCAGCAGAGCACAGTGGTCAGACTGCCTGGGTTGGAATCCTGCCTCCATTTATTGTGTGGCCTTGGGTAATAAGTGACCACTCTGAACAATGATTATAAAAGTAGTACCTACCTCCTTAGATTATATGTGAGAGTTACATAAATGAATATAACTAAATTTCTTAGAATAGTGTCTGTCAGTGTTCAATAAATACAGGTACTAGTTTTTGGTATTATTCTACCTCTATTTGGCTTACATTTTCAAATGCAAATAAAAACACCGATGTAGAATCCAAGCCACATCAATGTCTCGCTGGTGGAGATCATACAATTAAAAAATGATTTTGGGAAACATAATGAAGTGAGAGTCATCCCCAGATCCATCCCCTTGAAACAACAATAAGCTGAACATCTAAAATTCAACAAAAAAACACCCAAACTGTACAACAGTACATCTGAGTGTGGGATCTGTGCATAAATGCTAGCACAGGTCAGAACACCAGGTGTTGGGAGGAGAACTAGGAGAAATAATGAAGCTGCCTCTTTCAGCCACCAGAGACCTGTATGAGGAGAGGAAAGGAAGAAGGACCAGCGAGTTCCTTGAACAGCCCTGCCTGGGAAAGCTGTGAATTCCTCGTGGCTGGCCAGCAGCAGGTCCCAGTCAGCAGAGAAGAAGGCAGAGAAGTGAGATCGCAGAAAAATAAGTTGATTTTTGCCAGCTGCAGTTGCAAAGTTGAGGCTGACCCACAGCCCTTAAGCCCCAACCCAGAGGGCCCATTCTCCCATATCCTCCAAGACACATCACCACCAAGCCCCCAGGGGGATCTGAGCAAACACTACTGAAACTGTTGCTAACACTGACAGGGGTTGAAACTGAAGAAAATGAACATGATTAAATATCAATCAGAAAATAAAAAGGCATTTTTAAGGCTTTATATAAAACAGGGTTCCAAGAGTCTTAGACACCATCTATTGGAATTCAAAATAAAGTGCCTTCTTTGCAACAGGCTAAAGAGATACTTTTATATAATAAATCTTATTTCTGGAAAAACAGAGGAATACACTTCCATTAATGCCCAGGCAGAGAAATAGTCCATTAAACACCATGAACAACCAAGGTGATAGGGCATTTCAGAAATAAAGAGAAGAATCTCCAAAAAACAAGCTTAGAGACATAAAAATATACAACTTAAATGATAGAGAATTTAGGACGGCACTTCTGAAAAAATTCAGTGATTCTGAAACGAGTCATATCAACAACTTTAGGAATTGAGAAACAACTAGATAAAGAGATTGAAACCCTTAAAAAACAGAATAGATCTTTTGGAGATAGAGAACATACTGCAAGAGTTGAAAAATGAAATAGCAAGCTTGGAAAATAGAGTCGACCAAATGGAGGAAAGGATCAGTGATATCGAAGACAGAAACCTAGAAACAAATCAGAAGAAAGAAGAGAGAAACAGAAGAAAGAAAAATAATGAAAGAGAAATAAAAGAACTAGCTGATACCATTAGGAGAGAAAAAATGAGAATAATGGGCATTACCAAAGGTGAGGAAAAGGAGCAGGGACTAGAAAGCATTTTCAGACAAATAGTGGATGAGAATTTCGCAAATCTAAGGAATGAACTGGAGCTTGGAATTCAAGAAGTCAACAGAACACCCAAAATGGCCTTCACCAAGACACAGTGTATTAAAGTTATCAAAAATCAATGACAAAGATAAAATTCTCAGGGCAGCAAGGGGGAAGAAAATGGTAACTTATAAAGAAAAGCCCATTAGATTATCATCAGACTTCTCAGCACAAACCTTATAAGCCAGAAAGAAATGGAATCAAGTATTTAAACTATTAAGTGAAAGAAACTACCAGCCTAGAATAATATATCCAGCTAGGCTCTCCTTTAGATATGGAGAAATTAGGACCTTTCCAGACATACAAAAATTGAGAAAATTCTCCAATATGAGATGAGGCCTGAACTACAGGAAATACTGAAAGGGGTCAGCTCACATAAAATAAAATGACAAAAAAAACATAATTAGGAGTAAAGTGACTGACTGTCAGGCAAATAGAAGCACAGAGGTGCAACTTTGACAAAGAACAGGGCATTATAAACTTAAATAATAAGAGAATTACTATAGCAAGATAGCAATAAACATTTAGCATACACAGGGACAAAATGAGATAACAATGACTGAAAAGGGGAAGATTCAAAGATCCAAATTCACAAAGTGGAATGCAGATAAGGCATGTGCAGAAAAAAATGGACCAACTGTATGTATATATATATATATATATATATATATATATATATATATACAACTATCCTTTACATATTCATAATAGTAACCAACACAGAAGATTCAGAACTGAAGCATATAACATAAAAAAAGAAAGACCAGAGGGAAAACCCACAAAAGCCAACCAAAAGGAAGAAAATAGAAACACAAGGACAAGGAAGCAATGGAAACACCGAGCTACCAGAAAGCAAAAGATAAAATGGCTATAAGAAGACCTCATAGTTCAATAATCATCCTAAATGTAAATGGACTGAACTCACCAATAAAAAGGCACAGAGTTGCAGAATTAATCAAAAAACAAAATCCAACCGTATGCTGCCTCCAGGAGACACATCTCACCTTCAAAGACAAATATGGACTTGAAGTGAAAGGGTGGAAATGATATTTCAAGCAAATGGGATTCAGAGAAAAGCAGGAGTACCAGTACTAATACCAGACGAAATAGACTTAAAAAAGGTAAAGAAAGATACTGAGAGACATTTCCTAATGATAAAGGGAATTATGGACCAACAAGACATAATATGTATTAATATCTATGCTCCCAATCAGGGAAACCTGAAATATGTAAAGCAATTACTAACAGAACTAAAGGGAGAAACAGACTAAAATGCTATTATAGTAGGGGACCTAAATACTCCACTGTCGGATATGGACAGATCATCCAAACAGACAATCATTGAGGAAATCACATCCTTAAATGATACATTAGACCAATTGGACATAATTGACATTTATAGAGCTTTACACCCCAAAACAGCTGCTTATACATTCTTCTCTAGTGCACATGGAACATCCTCAAGAATCAACCACATACTGGGACACAGAGATACTCTCAACAAATATAAGAAGGTTGAAATCATACCAACCATATTCTCTGATCATAATGCTTTGAAACTAGAGATCAATTGCAAAAAGAAAACAAGAAGAACCACAAATACATGGAGATTAAACAACATGCCACTGAAGAATAACTAGGTCAGAGAAGAAATAAAAAGAGAGATCAAGAGATACATGGAAATGAATTATAATTATAGTAGAACATATCATAATTTTTGAGACACAGCAAAAGCAGTCATAAGAGAAAAGTGCATATCATTACAGGCCTATCTCCAAAAACAAGAACAAGCCCAAATAAACAACCTAATGCTTCAACTTAAAAAAAACTGGAAAAGGAAGAACAAATGAAGCCTAAAGTGAGCAGAAGGAAAGAAATAATCAAAATTAGAGCAGAACTAAATGAAATTGAAAACAAATAAACAAAAAAGAACAATAGAAAAATTAAATCTAACAATGAGCTGGTTCATTGAGAAAGTTAATAAAATTGACAAACCCCAGGCTAGACTCACTAAAGAAATAAGAGAAAAGTCACAAATAAACAAAATCAGGAATGAAAGAGGGGAAATTACAACCAATATTACAGAAAAAGAAAGGATCATACTAGTATACTATGAAAAAGCATATAACACCAAATTTAATAACCTAGAAGAAATAGACCAGTACTTAGAAAAATATAACCTTCCTGGACTGAATCAAGAAGATCTGGAAAATCTAAATAGACAAAGCAGCATGATGGAAATTGAAACAATCATCAAACACCCATCAAAAAGTAAAAGTCTAGAACTAGATGGCTTCACCAAAGAATTCTACCAAACATTCAAAGAAGATTTAATACCTATTCTCCTCAAACTTTTCCAAAAAAATCAAAGAAGAGGCAATACTTCCAAACTCATTTTTTGATGCCAAATTACTCTGATACCAAAACCTGGTAAAGATAACAGAAAAAAAAGAAAACTACATACCAATATCTCTCATGAACACAAATTCAAAAGTCCTAAATAAGATACTAGCAAACTGAATACAGCAACATATTAAAAAGCTTATACACCACAATCAAGTGGGCTTCATCTCAGAGGCTCAGGGATGGTACAACATACGCAAATTGATTAATGTGATACAACACATAAACAAATTAAAAAATAAGAATCATATGATCATATCAATAGATACATAAAAAGCCTTTGACAAGATACAGCATCCATTTATGATCAAAACACTTAACAAAATCATTATAGAAAGAAAGTACTTTAACATGATAAAGGTCATCTATGACAAACCCTCAGCCAACGTTATACTTAATAGTGAAAAACTAAAAATCTTCCCTCTAAGATTAGGAACAAGGCAAGACTGTCCACTATCACCACTCTTATTCAATGTTTACATTGGATGTCCTAGCAAGTGCAATCAGACAAGAGAAATATATAAAAAACATCCAAATAGGAAAGGAAGAAGTCAAACTGTCACTATTTGTGGATAACATAATTCTCTATATAGAAAATCCTAAAGACTCCAAAAGAACACTACTAGAAACAATAAACAAATACAGTTAAGTATTTAGATACAAAATCAATGTTCAAAAATCCATAGCTTTCCTGTACTTTAATAATGAAGTGTCAGAAAAAGAAGTGGAAAAAATAATTCCTTTTGCAATTGTAACAAATGAAATAAATACCTAGGAATAAATTTAATGAAAGATGTGAAGGACATACATAACGAAAACTACAAGACCCTACTAAAAGAAATCAAAGAATATACAGAGAAATGGAACGATATTCTGTATTCTTGGACTGGAAGAATCAACATATTTAAAATGACCATCTTACCTAAAGCATTATACAGATTTAATGCAATCCCCAGCAAAATCTCATTGTCATTTTTAAAAGAAATAGAACAAAAATATCATCAGATTTATATGGAAGCACAAAAGACCTAGAATTGACAAAGTCATTTTGAAAAAAAAAAAAAAAACGAAGCTGGAGGCATCACTCTGCTCGACTTCAAATTATACTACAAAGGGACAGTAAACAAAATGGCATGGTATTGGAATTAAAACAGATACATGGACTACTGAAACAGAATCAAAAGTCTAGAAATAAACCCTTATTTATGTGGGCAAATAATTTTCAACAAAAAAGCCAAAAACATACAGTAGAGAAAGGAAAGCCTCTTCAATAAATGGTGCTGGGAAAACTGGAAAGTCACATGCAAATGAATGAAACTAGACTGTTGTCTATCACCGCACACCAAAATTAACTAAAAATGGATTATGGAACTGAACATAAGAGCTGAAACAATAAAATGCATAGAAGAAAACATAGGAACTAAACTCAAGGACTTTGGACTTAAAGAGGACTTTATGAATTTGACCTCAAAGGTAAGGGAAGTAAAAGCTAAAATAAATGAATGGGACTATATAAAACTAAAAAGCTTCTGCTCAGCAAAAGAAATCATCAGCAAGGTAAAGAGACAACTATCCTAATGGGAAAATATATTTGCAAGCAACACTTCTGATAAAGGCCTAATATCCAAAATATACAAAGAACGCATACAATTCAATAACAACAACAACAAAAAACAAATGATTCAATAAAAAAAATGGGCAGAGGACCTGAATAGACACTTCTCCCTAGAGGACATACAAATGGCCAACAAATATTTGAAAAGATGCTCAACATCACTAGCTATTAGGGAAATTCAAATCAAAATCACAATGAGATACTATCTTATACCTGTTAGCTATAATCAACATGACAGTAATAATAAATGTTGGAGAGGATGCAGAGAAAGAGGAACCCTCATGCACTATTGGTGGGACTGCAAATTGGTACAGCCACTATGGAAAACAGTATGGAGATTTCTCAAAAAAACTAAGAATTAATCTACCCTATGATTCAGCAATCCCTCTACTGGGTATTTACCCTGCAAAGACTTGAAAACTCCTATCCAAAAACATATTTGCACACCAATGTTCATAGCAGCATTATTCACAGTGGGAAGTATCCTATGATAGATGATTGGCTAAAGAAGCAGTGGTACATATATACAATGTAATATTACTCATCCATAAGAAGAGATGAAATATTGCCATTTGTGACAATATGAATGAACCTTGAGATAATCATGCTAAGTGAAACAAGCCAGAGAGAAACAGTTGAAAATCACATGATATCACTTATTTGTGGAATATAAACCTAAAAGCAACACATGAACAGAATAAACAAACAGAGACTCATGGACATGGACTATAGACTAGTGGATACCAGAGGGTAGGGGTTGCGGGATGAAGGGGAAGGTAGACTGGGTAAAGGGAGTCAAATAGAGGGTGGTAGGGATAGGGTGTAGTTGGTAAAGGGGATCAAATATATGGTAGCTGAAGGAAACTGGACTTTCATGGTAAACACACAATAGAATATACAGATATCAAATTATAATGTACACCTGAAAATTATATAATTGAGTTAAACAATGTTACCCCAATAAATTTAATACAAAAATAATTTTATCTTTAATTTCAAGATTTAAAATGATTAGATAATGTCGTTAGCCTGCTTATAGAAGCTGAATCATTACTCCAACATAGAATCCATGGTTGCTCACGCCCAACTCTCACTATGCTATATATACGTGTTTATTTTTTAAACACCTTTTATTGTGAAACACACTAATATCTGGAATAATATGTACAACCCATATTACCATAACTCAATACAGGAAATTAAAAAAAAAGATAATTCCAATAATCAGAAACCCTTCTTGAATACCCTTCCAATCACTAGTCTCTCCAGCTGCCACAATGAAAACTTCCCCCTTTCTTTGTAATCATTCCCTTAGAGCTTTGTAACTTAAATATACATGTCTAATGATAAAGTTTTGTTGTTGAATATTTTTGAATATTTAATAAATGGGACCATATAATATATATTCTTTTGTGTGAGGGTTCATTTGCTCAGTATTTATTACACTTTAAGAATAATCCATGTTGTTGCTTATTCAGTGATGTATAATATTCCATTGTAGATTTTTTTTTTAACTGTAAATAAATATTTAGGTTGTTTTAGTTTGAAGTTATTATAATGATGCTATGGACATTCCTGTACCTGTGTCCTAGAATGTGTGCACAAGCATTTCTGTGGAGTATATACCTAGGAGGGAAACTGATGGGCCAGAGGTTATACATATCTTTAATATTACTATATGGTGGCAAATAGTTTTCACTCCCAGAAGTAGTAGTGTATGAAAGTTTACACTCCTATTTACATTTTACAGTTTAAATAGCAGTGTATGATAATTTCAATTGTTCCATATTCTTACCACCAAATGATACCGTCGAACTTTTATGTTTCAACTATTCTAATCAGTATATAGTGATTTTATTTTGTTTTAATTTGCAAATCTTTGACTACTAATGGGGCTGGCAAACTATGTTTATTGGTCATGTGAATTTCTTATTTAGAGAAGATAAAAGTCTTAGTGCTATTGTTAAACATAAACTACATTTGTTATTTACTACAAAGTGATCATTCTATAAACATCATCCATGAATATAAGCAGCCAATAAGCCCTCTTTGTTCCCCTTCTCACTTTTCAAAAACTTCTCCCAGTATTTTATCAGATTGTCTGTTCCTTTCTTAAACACTGGTAGGAATTCATAATTATGATGCACACACTTCATCTGTTATATGTATGTTCCAAATATTGTTTTCTACCCTATGACTTTCATTTTCACTCTCAATATTGTCTTTTCATGTACGGAAGTTATTAATGAATGTACAATATAGTCCATTTTGTTATTTTTATTTATGATTACTGCTTTATACATATACTTAAACCTTTCTTTACCCAACATTCATTCAGATACTCTCCTTTACTTTGTTGTAAAAGTTTTATCATTTTGCTTTTTCCCATTTAGATGTGTAATACTCCCATGTCTTATTTTTGTGTATAGTGTGAAAAAGGATATATATATATATATATATATATATATATATATATATATATATATATATATATATATAT